>BMAO01012420.1:0-16668 GCA_019973975.1 Trichonephila clavata
GTGTTGTTTTTTACTCTTCAAATATTTTACGAATTTCTGCTATTGGAAACATTGTTTCTATCAAACATTTTTTAACATGCTTTTGTTTAATACAAAGCGTTTAAAAATGAAAGTTGGAAACAAAGGTACAAACCAAACTTTCCAGAAATTAAATGCGTCATAAGTCAGAATAATGAATTCAAATATACATGAATAATTCAACTTTAAAAGCTAAGTTAGGTAAGTTAAATAAAGAGTATGTTCCTTTTAGATTCATTGAAAGTTTTTTTTGAAATAATGGACATTCTACTGTTTTCTTGTGCTTTGAAACCACATTTATTATAAATAAAATGTAAAAAACAAGGTATTTACATAAATTTTGGTCGCCAAATCCAAAATTTGGTTCTAAAGTTGTTGACATGTTGTGATTTTTGTGATGTTATTCAAACATTTCTTAATACCAGGTTTACTAAAACAGTAGTTAATCAAAAAAGATACAAAATTATATGAAGTAAACACTGGGCTTTCATATGCTATTACTTTTATTGGAAAAGAGAAGCAACTGCGAAAATATTTTGTAGAGTTATGAATTGTCACGTCCACCAAAGTGGTTTTACGAGTTCATGCATGCATTAAATAACACGACACAGAAAGCAGCCAGTCTATGGTATTATATATATAACTGCTGTCGAAATAATATAATTTAATAATGCAAGTCCTATTGTACCGGTGTGTTTGCCTATGGCATTTGGCAAAAAAGGGGTCATGTTTCTATGAATGGTATTACAGCAGTTAGTGTGAACACTGGGAAAGTTGTTGATGCCGAAAAACTACAGAGTAAATACTCAAGTAATTTTAACGGCAATGTACATAACATTGAGTGTTCGACAGATTACTTCGGAAGTAGTAGGGGGATGAAAGTTGAAGGTGCACTTTGTATTTTCCATTGCTCAGAGGCACGGCACAATTTACGATACACAAATTACGATTTACTAATTGCGACAAATTATTTGGGTGATGAGGACTTTAAAGCATACAAAGCAGTTTTAGAATCTTAACCTTAGAAAGATGTCAACATTAAAACATTAGAATGTGTTGGTCATGTTGAGAAAAGGATGGAGACATGACAGGGCATTAAAATCAAAATTTAAAGGCAAAAATCTTGAGGACAAAAAATTTCTAGGAGGTCGTTATAGATTAACAGATGCAGGAATAGACAAATTGTAAAGATACTATGTTTTGAGTGGCTATTTGAAGCAACTCAGAAAACTTGTCAGTCATGATGCAAACTATTTCGGCTATATTTTTTTCATAAACTCTCCACAGATTTGAAAATACGACACGGCTTATTCCCCATAGGAGGTGATTCGTAATGTGAATATAATAGGTTCATACTGAAAGGTGACACACATAAGCTTAACACAACTCACCTATTGCAATTAGCAATTGCATTAAAAAAGTATTTAGATATTTCTCTAGTCTTGAACTTTTATTTAGGTACTTTCACGGTAAAACTTAAAATTTCAATGAAACCTTAAACTGTATTTATACAATTAGAAACTTAAAAAACTATAATATTTGAAGCTACATTTTTATATATTCAAGGTTTCATTACCAAATTAAAAGTTTTAGATGTATTAAAAATTCAAACCCTGGATTTTACAAATGTCGAGCGTTGGAAGAAGTAGATCATGCGCATATTAAGAAAGCGAAATAGGCAGTTTTACAATGAACCAAAGAAGCTAGAACTAAAAACAAACAATTAAAATGTAGACCAGAAGATGATCTTGCATATGATACCTGAAATCCAAGTTGTGGTTCTGGTACGTATTAGTTAATAGTAAATTTTTACTTTAAATCACTATTTCTCAAAAGTGTAAATTTCAACACAAAAGGAACATTTTTGAAAAATCTACTTAATTTATAGCTTTGAAACTTTGCACATATGTTAACACTATACAAATAAATATTTTAATGAGAGATTTTGTCAAAAAAACTATTCAAAAAAATTTTATGGATTAAAATGTACAAGAATTTTCATCGTTTTAATAATTTTGACGTGTTACTCCACATATGAATTTTTTTTTAAAAAACTAATCAAAATTTTGAAAAATGCTCTCATTAAAATAATAAAAACAATACAATAAATCTACACAAAAAAATTCATGACTGTACAACTTGTCAATTTTTCAAAAATGTTCCTTAAATTTGGTCATTTTTAACATTACGGAGATAGGGAAAAGGCTGCGTGAAGTGACCCCCTTAAGCGAGTCTGAAATCGAAATATAGAAATTCCTGTATTTTTGACAGATAATGCCAGGAGATCGGAATATTCTCGAATAGCAGTACCAGCCTATCTTGCCGACGTAAAGTGAGTGAATATTAACGTCGCACTTTTCAGCTACACGAGGGCTTTTGGCGACTGACCGCGTAATTTTGAGCCATGGTCAAGTGACGTGGACGACACCTGAGCTGGCACGCCCTCTCCTAACTACCACACCACACCAAAGGGAGGACGTTTGAGCTCTCGACAGATTTCACATGAATCGCTCCCCTACTCGGCGGGTTTTCAGTGGTACTGGGCTCGAATTCATGACACGCTAGCCATGATCCGATGCCTTGACCACTTGGCTACCGCGGCCACTGCAGACATAGAGACGAAAAAGTGGATCTTAATTGTATTTCGAAACTGGCAATCCTAATATATATATTCTCAATCCAATTCAATATAATCTCATATCTACGTCAAATAATGCCAGACGAAAGAATTTTGCACGAACTGTGGAAAAGGCTTGATTTAATTCTTGAAGAGAGAGAAATGCTTTCCTGGTGTTTTTCTGGATGGGAAACAATAATAATGTTAAATCGGATTTTAGAAACTCCCGTAACTGTGCCGGATAATGCCGACCGATCGTAATGTCCCCCTTCAGAGACTGAACTTACAGGAGCAAGGGCGTCGAAAGTGGGCCTCAAGTACTTCTCGGGGTGGGAACGAGAACCTGGATACGGATTTCAAAAGCTTCGGTAAATTTTCTGGATATTGCTGGAATGCGGTCAAATGGCTTGGTGTTCGAGTTTCACCTCCGGATTTTCATTCCCTGTAGCAACTAAACTTTCAGGTGCAGTCGAGCGAAAATATGATTGCAATAGGGAATTGCGTCTTCGGGCATTGTTGTCACTGTGTTAGAGGGCTTAAAAGCTGCACATTCCCCATCAGCTGCCATTGGACATTCATAAAATACCAGATGAAATATGTACCATTGAAAAAAAGGGTGGATTTTGGCTACAGCAAATGAATTGTCATGATCAGGGATAATTGTACCATGAACCATAAACATTCACTCAAAGCATTACATAGAGCTTTGCAAGATTTAAATGACAACGAGAGAATATTCGGTGTTGTTGTTGTATTAGTGTCTGATGATTTCCGACAGGTATTAACAGCCATTACACGCTCTGCTTTTGCTCACGAGATAAACGCCTGTTTAAAACAACCGTTTTGATGGCGAAACGTGGAAACACTTCGACTGACCATAAACACTCGAGTACATTTGCAAAATGATCAATATGAGCAAATATTTCCTAACCAAATACTGAATATCGGAAACGGTGAAGTAGAACTTCATCCCAATACATAATGCATGAAATACCCAGACGATTTCTGTAATGTTCTTTAGGCAAAAAGGAACTGATTGAGAGTGTCTTTCCGGATATACTGTATAATTATCTTGATAATTATTGCCTCTGTAATGCTGTTACTTAATCAGAAAAAATGTTGATATTGTGATGAAATAAACTTTCAGACACAAGTTTGTTGCCAGTTGATCCAACGTTTTTTAAGCCAATCGACACTATTGTTGATAAAAACAAAACCGTAAATTTTCAACCAAGTTTTTGAATTCTCTAGATATATCAGGAATGTCACCACATAATCTTCGGTTGGTTCCCTGGTTTTTATCTGCGTAACTTAAATTCACCTAGATAATGCAACGGTGCACGTTTGATCATCAAAAAATTATACCGGGAACTTCTTGAAGCAAACATTTTGACTGCAAAGTTTGAACAAAAATTCGGTTTTGCTACTACGGAATTTGTTGCCACGCGTATTCCACTGATACCGTCAGAATCTCTAATACCATTCAAAATTCTTCAATTCCGATTCGTTTGGCTTTCGCGATGACCGTAAATGAATCTGAAACCCGAACAATATTCATTTGATACTTGGACTTAGAAAATCCATGTTTCTCGAATGGACAACTAGATGTTACATGCTCACGTGTGCGGAAAACGTTGAATCTATTTGAGTTTGCAAAATACGGATTACCGAAAAATATTGTGCACCGATTAGCGATTAGTTGTATAAAATTATTTGTTGTTATACTTTAAAATGATAAAAATAATTTTAAAAATTGCAAAGAATCAACGTTATTCACCACATTTATAAAATTAATCCTTCGTATGTTGTTACTTAACGACTTCGTTAGTAATTCATGCATTATACTACACTCAAGTAGGAGATGAATGAAATGCAAAATTAAAATAATTTGTTGTCTTGTACTTTATTTCAACCCTCCAAAATTATAAACGAAGATTAATTTGACTGCATTGAATAGCTTAGAATAATATTGAACTAACGTATTAAAACAAAGCCACAGCAACGCGTGGCCGTGTCAGCTAGTCCCAGTATTAAATTCAAGTGTTTTGTAAACATGATTCAGAATGATGAAGCATAAAGATTTTAAACCATCTCTTCGCTAGTTATTTTATTCTGACAACTTTGAATATGCTTGTTTTCAATACCAACCATTTAGAAATCGTCGCCAGCTAAAACAGAGATTCCTACAATTTTTGTGTTCACAAAAGAAACTTCTAAAAGAATTTTGGACAGATGTCTTCAGATATATAAATGCTTCAAAGTAAATTTTTGTTTATTTTAAATTAAATTATACTGAGAACATACATAAAAAGATAACATATATATTTAGTTTCCTTAAATTTTACACATCTTCAGAGTAGTTAATAGAGATATTTCTGTATTTAATTATCTAAAATAAGAATACAAAAATCTGGTATGTAACCATACATGTCATATAAAAACAAGTACTATATGTGTAATGTATCTTACTAAACAATTTTACATTCTCATGGGGAAAAAAATTCGAAAAGCATTCACTACAGAAATGGAAAAATATCTTAATTTTACTACAGAGTTCATTTAATTGTATTTTACTACTTGGGATTGAGAATCATCAGTTACTCACTTGACATGTTCAAACATTAGAGTAAGTGAAAAGTAATTACCTCATTCACTCTTAGAAATTTTATTGTAAAAAAAAAAATTATGTGAAATCTTTTTGAAAGTCTTTATGCGCACTACAATTTTAATAAAAATATATAATTTATTGAGAATTAAATTATAAATGTGGTAAAAAACTAAAGCATTAAAATTTTTTTAATTAGAATATGTGTATTATAGAATATAAATTTGTGCGCATATATTGAATATAAAAGTCCTGTTCTCTCCTACATGGTTAAAATAAAGTCCTTTTTGAATCCATAATTCTTTTACAAAAAAAAAAAAATTATAAAATATTTGTGTGATATCTATTTATTATGTGGTATGAGGATTTCTTAACACAATATCTGTTTTTCAGAATTTGATTGGTATAAATTTGTCACACAGATGTACAATTTTATTTACTATAGATAACAAATATGCGGATAAAATTCAAAAATTTGATGATTAATTTCACACATATAAAGACTATACACTTGTTATTGAAATATTAACATTATGTGTTAAAGAAATCTATGCAACCTCAGCTGAAATTTATTAAGCATAAGAATATTCTGGATTTTAATTTTTTACATAAGTATTAAGTCTAAAAGGCTCATGTATATTGATATTATCCTGCTTATAAATTTGTTCTGAATAAATTTGTTGCATTGAGTTTGTTCCAAATATTGACCCAAGAAGTGTACTTAGATCAGTTCTATGATATTTATCGGTAATTAGGATCATGAAACCAAGTATGACTTTACATATACACATTTGATTCTGTAGGATGTTTACTTTCTAAAAACAGTGGCAATATTCAGAATTTTAATATAACCTTTTTCAACTCTTTATTTACCTTGTTGTTTGCAATAATCTATATTCATAAAAAATTCAGTAAAAAAATGTAATTTCAGAGTTTTCAAAATTATTGTTAAGGGGTTAATCGTCCGAAATCACTGATATTTTTGTGTGACGTATGTTGAAAGGGTAAATTTGGGGCACTTGTACATATAGCATTGTATAATATCGACCCCTTTCTTCAAATTAAAAAAAAAACACCAAATGCTGCGATATACAGCCAAGAGTGGAAACTGTTCCTGATCATGTTTGAACACAGTAATAATAATAGTGGTATAATTTTAAGTTTGGATGTCTTTTTGCTGGGCGAAATTAGTCAGCAGTTTAATACATATGTTCCAAGTTTTGGAATGGTACGAGTATGATTTAGAGAAACTTTGAGGTAAATTAATATTTTGCTCATACATAATTTGGGGAAATGAGAAGTTTTGTGAAATTTAGGATTGCCCTGGTAAAAGAATCTTGCTTACAATTAATACAAATTGTGATTTTCATTAGAATGGGACTCAATTTATTCATTATAAACTTTGGTAACTTGTTAAATTAATAATGATTTTAAAAAATTTATTTAACAACTTTATTAATATATTTTAAACAAACCTCAGAGCAAGAATTTTGAATCTTTTTTTCCTGATGTCATTTCATCTTCCATTTTATTTAAAGTATAAATATAATTATATATAAAAGGATACTTCAGATGCATATCAGTGATAACGAAATGACATGTCTTTACATTTCTCCAAATAAGTTTTAAGTTTGAATGAAATGGAACTGAAGTATATTTAATACTCTACTTACAATAAAAATGGTAGATATATACAAATATATAGGTATGCATTAAGTTTTGGTATGTTCAGTGTAAGCAAATCAAATATTTCCATTAAAACAAAAGATAATGCTTTATTTTAGAGGAACAGATTGTTATAATTTTGCAATTACTGTGAAATTGAAAAAAAAGAAAACCCTTTGTCAATTTTATGTGTTTCCATCCACCCCCTTTATTTAGATGTAGTTTTAAGTATATGCATGTAAAGATTTTTATTAATAAAAATTAATGTAAGGAAAATTAAGGTGATTTAAAAATAAATATAATAAGCTTTAGTATTTAATATGTGATTTTACAGTTATGATGAACAAATGTTATACACACAAGTATTATGTAGGTAGGTAAATGTTATACAGGTACATATGTATTTTTAGGACATGAAAAAAAAAGTTTATCGAGATATTTTACAAAAAATAGTTTGTACATTGTTATTCAAAACTTTCAGACTTTACTGAATTTAACTTTACTGACTTTACAGAACTTTTACTGTTATTTAAAACTTCAAAACTAGTTTGTACATAGTTATTCAAAACTTTCTATACGTTAATGATTTCAGTATTCTAATTTGTGTGTGTGTTTTATGTAAATTTAGAAAGTTGATTGTGTATAGAAGTGGATTGTATAACTCTGCCAGTTTTTAAGATATGAAATTCCAAAATTCTTATGATATTTCATTTAATCTAAACCCATACTATACAATTTTTCAAAAATACTATGAAAAGTTTTGTAAATAACCTATACAAATGTTATGCAGTATCCTGATTTTGCTTTCTAGTTCCTATGTGTGATATATTTAACATAGCAGATTCTTTTTCTTATAGATTTAATTAATTTTAAACAACAGACAACCCAATTACATGTCCTTTGAAAAAAATTAAAGCATTATTTCCCTTTTTCTCTTATTTTTACTTATTGTACATAATTTATTGCATTTTTTTTTTAATTTGAGGAGAATAAAATCTCGCTCCCCTTCAAAAGCAACAAATTTTAAGATGGCTTTTATGAAATTTCTTTTTTTGTGGGTATTTTTAGTATGTACACATTTTTTGTGAAGCTGTAGAATATCAGTTACAATGAATTAAGAGAAAAGAACAATTTCATTATTTACATAATGAGCTGATTGCTCTGAAGCAATCTAATATGGAATAATGAGAACTTAAAATATATCTATAGGTCTTAAAACTTTTATTCGGTGTAGAAGTTTCAGCTCAATTGAAACTTTTGTTATTTCTTTGGGAATTAATTTGTCATCAGTAATGTATTAAAAAACTAGTTTTTGCCATTAATTTCTTTGTAAACAAGAAAAGACCTTTTCAGATCTTACTTTTGTAAATGTATATGAAAAAAGAAAAAAAAAAGCATTAATTTGATAAAATTAATTTTGATAGTGTTCAAATCAGCATAAATAAAATTCACAAAAACCTTTAAAAAATATTTTCAAATTTTTTTTGTTTATTATTAATTATTTGGCGGTGTTTAAAAATGTAAGTTTTTTTGTCATAAAACCTAATAAGATACATAAAGCGAGAGAAAATCTTAGAAATTCTGCGTAATTTGACCTTTTTTAAACTATTAAATCTGTAGTTTAGATGATTTTCTTAATTTTTTTTTACTGTATCATTTTATTTGTTTGGGTTGAGGACATTTAATACTCTTTCGTTGTAAATAAATTGAAAAAGCTATTTATTTATAAGAGATTTCCAGAGAATTTTTTAGATATTATCAATAACATATAAAAATTGAGGTTTAATAATTGTATATTATGCAATTCGAATATTGGCTCGATTTGCTCTCTTTGTCCTTATAGTGTTACATTCACAGAGTCTGATTTATACAGCAGATCATGAAATGGTTTGTTTATGTAATGTTAAAATTAAGTGTCAGTAAATGATGTATATTAAAATGAGTATAATTATTAAATAAAACTTAGTCCAATAAGAATTTTCTGCTTCTGTATACGAGACATTTTCATGAGAACAATTTAATTTGTTCTACTATAAAAATTTTTTTATTAAAAAGCCTAAATATGTTTCTTAATTTATTTTTAAAAAAAGTCCAATTCATTTCTTTCTGAATGTTAAAGACAGGTATTTCCAAAAAAAATATAACCTTTTGAAGGGTAATAATTACAAAGGAAGTCAGACTATAAAATGTATCAAATGTTTATTACTAGATTATTTCAGATACCCAAAACCTTTAAATGATGTTGAAAGCATTTTCATTTCCATCACAGAATTCCTAATTCTTAATCAAAAACTTTCATACTAACCAAATATTATTTTATACACTCTGCTCTCAAAATGTATAAACCTCTCTTTTTAAACATTAGAAATAGATATAAATTTTTTAAATTATCAAAAATATCCATGTTACTGACAGATCCTATTATCAATTCATTTCCAAAATTATGTTTACATGCATTTCATGTTTCTAAATGTTCCATGGTCTTCTATAATAGAAATTATAGAGGCAGCATTTCTAAAAAAATGAAATGTTTGTAGCTGATAAATACTAAGGGAATCAGACAATGAAAGGTATAAACATTAATATTTTAAAATGGGACCATTTCATATCTACACACGTTTCTTAGATATTGAACTATTGTATGAATTTATATGGAGTGATACACTATCTATGAATAAGTAATTGGAAACCTATGAGAAGTTTTTCCAAATTCAGTAGTCTCAATTTTATACTGTAAATCATTATTGTGTGTACATAAATATAATCTACCAAAAAAGTACTAAGGACTAAATATAAGTATACTAAAAAAATAACCTAGGACTATTAAATATATGTAAACAAACACTGCAAGTAATCGCCGGCTTCGCACACTAACATCAAATGACATATACTAAACTAAAACAAAAATTATACTAAAAAAATTACGAAAATTAATTCCTACCTAATTATGAAACAAGGAAAATGCAAAATCATAATAAAAATAAATAAAGTTTCAGAAATAAACTTCATAAAGAAGATATAAACAGTTCAAGTATAGGAATGTGTGTGTGTTACACACTAAAGCAAATGCCGGGGAAATGTTTGTATACTCGTCACGTGATTCTGACTTGGCGACGACTAGTCGTGAATCGACCCCATTGATTCGGCGTCACGTGTCACTTTTGAAGGCGTGATGTATTCCACCGGAGACATCAAAAGGGGAAACCCCCACACGCTCCAACACACTCTCTCATAACATACAAACCACACATTGATTATCTATCCGAAAAATTCTGGGGAAGAATTGCTCTGGCCATCTCTCTTATTGGGAGAAGGTCACCACTCTCCCTAGAAAATAAAGTCATCCTTTACAAGCGTATTTTGCGCCCAGTAATAACATACGCTTGCCCCATCTGGGGCGCGGCGGCACCGACCCATACTAAACGGATCCAAATTATACAAAATAAAATTCTGAGAACCATAACTAACGCACCTTGGTACGTTAGGAATTCTGTCTTACACAACGACTTACACATGGAGCCGATCGATAACTACATCACTAAACTGTCTAGAAATGTTTTTAGAAGTATAGAAAATCATGACAACCCATTAATTAAAGCACAAACATTGTTCACTTATCCTCATTCTAAAGTTAACTTTGCATACAAATCTTCAAAGTGGGAACTTCCATTGAAGCCTCCATAACTCAACAAAAAACACGTAATTTACACACTGAATTACATCACACGCTTCCGCAACTTTCTTAAAACTGGGTCAGTTGAAAATCTGACGTCATTCACCATTTTCCCCCCTGCGGCTGCAGGGGAACTTCGGCGTTTTTCGCCCGTCGATGCTTCTTCCTCCACCCCTCCCCCCTCCACGTATTGACCCGAAAGGGGTTTTTTCGGACGGTTTTACCTCTCTCAATTTGCCTCCCTCCGGGAGGCGTTACTCGTCTAACGGTTGTTCTTTTTCACCCTATCTTCAGGGATACTGGGTATAAGCATCACTGCTGGAACCCGACACATCTAATTTTCGTTTTCGTTTCGTCGCTCCAACACACTCTCTCAAACTCTCTATCAGCTTCACTTCCAGATTCACCTGGACTATCTCGGACCTACTACCGGACCTTTCAAGCCTCCAGCACAACGAGCATCGAGTCGCCGTAACGCAGCCTTCACGTCAATAAATTGGCCTTATCGGCACCTCATCAAATTAAATAAAGCTCCTTATATATATTTCTTCTTACTCGGTATTTCTAGAGCGATTCCCTTCTCTTTTATCATGCACACATCATATTTTTTCCAAAGAACGTTTCTACCGAGTGCTTAAAAAGAACAGTTGACAAAACAGTAATCAGTTACGTTCGAAATTATATCTTTCATCTAGGTGTGTGGCCGCGACAGCAGAGTGAAACTCATGTGGCTGGCGTTATTTTTGTCGAGTAGTCTGTTCGAGTCCTGATGCCACCCTATAATAAGACCTAGTCTCTTGAGGTTCAACGTTCTCAGATTGGCGTGGTGTGGAATTTTGGAGAGTGAGATGCCCACTCACAGGTGTCAGTTGACCGTGATTCAAAATGATCCTGTCCTTCACTAGCAGCTTTCGTGTAACTTCTGAGGGCGATATCAACAGGCAATAGATACGATAATTGAAAATCTTTATTATATATATAAATCTTCTGTGTGTGTCTATGTGACTAAACTCCTCCTAAACAGCTGGACCGATTTTGATGAAGTTTTTTGTATGTATTCAAGTGCATTCGAGAATGTGGTTTAGATTCGCATTTTGGTCCGATATTGCAATTAGTTAAAAAGATATTAATTAAAAACGTTAAAAAAACGGTTTTTAGCACCAATTTTGATTTGTCTGCATTGTTGTAACACTGTTATTGTTACAAAAATGACAAAAGTTGGCGTCGAAAATTGGTTTTCAGCCAAACTGGAATTTCATGACGTTGCTCTATTGACTGTATTAATTAACTTTGTAATATAAATACTTTTATTAACATGTGATTAACTTGAAATATTATTAAAATCCCAATTTCTACTATGTTTTACATTTTTTACAAATTTTGAATTTAAATTTAAAAAAAAACTCACAACTATACAGAAAATTACAACTATTTTTCCAAGTAGATTGGTACATTGTATACCTTTCTTAAAGCTTCCAAGTTAGACTGAGATGGAATATTCTAAAACTTTTTTAAAAAATTTATAAAATTTCGTAATTTTGAAATTTTTTTCTATTTTTCTGCTTTTTTGTGCATATAATATTTTTTAAAAAAAGTTCGTTTCCATTTCAAGGAACCATAAAAATGCAAAGAAAAAAGTTTCTAAAATCATCAAATGCCAGTAATAATTAATTGTGATAAACCTAGGGCAGAATTGACCAGTTTGAGACTTAAAGAGCATGTGCAGAAAGAGACAACTTTCTAATACGTTACAACTGATAGTTTTCTTTATTTTTAAAAAAGCGATTGAGAGTGAATATAGTAAAATGCTGAAATGTGTGTGTGTGTTTTCATCAGATAGTATTGTTTACATTTTGAATCTTTCTTTATAACAAGTGGTCGTTTCAATAGTTAATGGTAAGAAATTTTCATTCATTATTTAATAAAAACAGATAGAAATTATTTTTTTAAAAAACTAAATCAATATTGTTTTTTATTATTCATTAGAAAATTATTATTTAATCATAAAGTCGTACTTTGTCTGTTTTCGTGTGTATTAAACTAGATTAGCTTTGTAAAATAGAAATCGAAAATAGAAATTTAAAGAAATATCTAATCACTGGGAAAAAAAGAGGGAAAAAGCCTATGTAAAACTGGGCTAAGCCGAGGGAAAAGAAACCTATCTTTAAAAAGGAAAATAAATTGAAGACATTTTGGAAAAGACAATTTTAATGATTAAGTATAAAAATCTCTCATATCGCGCATACACCCTCTCCCAGAAATATGGACATCTGGGTGACGCTTAGTTAGTTATTTAATAATAAATTCGTACATTGTAAATTATTAATAAAAAATAAAAATTAGAAAGAAAAAAAGATTTATCCTAGGGAAAAAAAGAGTTTTATACTGAAAAGGAAGGGAAAGAGAAAACTGTCTGACAAAGAAAAGAAGTGGAAGAAAAAAAAATTCTGAAAAGGAATTTAAATAACATAAATATAGAAATCACTCACACATCGCGCATACACACCCAGAAGTGATGACGTCCAAGAAAGAAAGAGAAAAAAGGGAAAATTTACATAGGGATAAAGTGATACCCCTGGAAAAAGCTCATGCAAAACCGGGCTAAGCGGAGATGATACAGACCCATCCAACGGGGCGAAAAAGTGGAAGAAACCTTAAAAATTTTTTTTTAATGGCCTTGATATAAAAAAGGAATTTTAATGACATTGATATAGAAATCACACACACGGGGTTATGAAGTGCTGACACTAAAAGGGGAAATTTCAAAGGCAAAAAACAACACACTTGAAGAAACCCTTGCTACTCCGGGCCATGAATCTAGTTAAAGTGTACAGTTTTTGTTGACGTGTTATATAATTTGAATTATTTCGTATCACAATAAAGTTGTAGAAATCTCTTTATTTTGCAATAAATAGAATCAGAATGAGTTATATTAATGCCCTACATATATAATAGGGTTATATTTGACGAAATTCTTTTTTAAAAATAATAATTTAAATTTTGTATTTCAAGTGAGTGAGAGCTTATTTATATGTTGTACAATAAAATAGAATGACAGCTGCTGGCGACGGACCCATTCGTTTTGAACCACGGTCAAGTGACAAGGACGATACCGAGGTAGCACCTCCTTCTCCAAACCACAGCACCTCGCTAATGGGAGGATAGATTTGACGTGCATTGGCCCCCTCTACACGGCGGATCTTCAGTGGCACTCGACTCGAACTCACGATACGCTGGTTATGAATACGTGACAGTAATAACGACAGCCACAACGTACGTCAAGTGGTACTATATGTTTTTCAGAAAGAAATTTTTTGATACAATCCTTTTTTTTTAAAATTCCCGTAACTCGGAATTTTCAAATTAATTTTTATGAAATTTTAAATTTAGAATTAATTTTTAAGTGTGAAAGTAAATAAGCGAAAGAGATGAGGCTCCAAATAGAAAAATTCAGTTTTGGACTAAAGTATGTTCACATAAGTGCTCAAAATGCAAGGCGCAGGAAAATGATATGTTCACAAGAAACCCGAATTACACTCGAATCAAGAGATCCTGTTACAATATAAAAAACTCGCCCGTACTCCTCGTTTTGATCGAAGGTAGCATTTGATGACGGGAGTCACGGCATCGTAACTCTGTCGACCTGGATCTCCTTTATTATTTCACTTCCGTTCTTGCCGATTAGAGATCCAAAATTAGATATCGGGTGATTTACTCATCGCCTGAGCTTCACCTGGATGGCCTTCCCCATCGCGCTGGTGTCGGTGAATCATGATCCTAATCAGTTCAACGGATGAATAAAAAAAAGAACGAGGAAAGTTTTCATTTATATATTTATAACTTTTCTTTGAAAACGTAGAGTAATAAATAGACTTGGCAGGCTTTTAAATTCCTTTTCGCGTCACGTCGTTCGCTCCTAATGCCTTATCCAGGCAGCTAATGCATTTTTTTAAAAAGTCTCCTTGATCTTGAATTCTCGATCGTCGTAGTGACCCTGTCGCCAGCGTTAGGGTCAGGACTCGCGGCGGGTATATCACGATTCGAGCCACTGTAGACCCCTCGTAAATCTGTCGAGACTCCCATGTCCTCTCATCGGCGTGTTGGGTTTCAGCTCAGGTGCCGTCCTCGTCATTGGACCCCGGTTCAAATTGACGAGTCCAGCATCAACACCCTCGTGCTGTTTTAGAATGCAATGTTAATAAACTCACTCAATTATTGCAGGAGCCCAAGATATCTGTCACCGTCTATGAATTGGTTCTGAGAAATAATCTTTTTATTCTTCTGTTGTCGTTTAGTGTTGTAGAGAACTTCCAAAGTTCTCAAGGAAAATTTTTAACGGTAAAGGTTTAATTTAATTGATTTCTTCGCCTAGAGAAGCACTTTGAACACGTGTCGATTGTGATGAGATCAACACTTAAGCAAGTACCTTACACCACTAAATATAGTTACTCTCTCTCTCTCTATACAAGTATTATACATTTATATATATATATATTATACACAAGCGCTTATAGAAATTCTGGACTCAAACAAAAAACACAAGTTCCTTTATAAAGTACCACTTGAAAACTATGGATACCGGACTTCGCAATTTCGGAACAGGGTAAATTTAATGAGAATGTGGTAAGTTCTTGTACAGCGCATTTCATATTCCAGCCAAAAGGCAGGTTAACACGCTGCCATTTCGTAAGAGGAAGATTGTGTGACATAAATTTTGAAGCCAAAATGTGAGCTTTTTTCCCTTATGGAAAAAGGATATACTTTAAGCTAAACTTCGTCAAATGTCTTTTCACTGCAAATGTTATATTAGTTCCCAACCAGGGTGTCTCAAATTTAATAACAGAAATTCCCCTATAATATATTATAGCATACATTGTATTGTAGATTACAGAGGATCCAATTTTTAAAAATTTTCTCCAAGGTCAACAGCTTACAAATTTGTTCCCTCAATAGTCAAGTGGTCTCGGACTCGTAGTCAGGTTGTCATGTGTTCGAGTCTTGGTGCCAGTGAAGATTCTCTGTGTAGAGGGCTAACAAACGTTAAATCTGTCGCTGTTCAAAATCCTCCCATTGGTGTAATGTGGATATTTTGAGAGGCGGCTGAGGTGTCGTCCCTTGTCACTTGGCAGAGGTTAAAAGGATTAACTCCGTCGCTAATAGCTCTCGTGTTATTTTATGTGGGTGTCGCTAATATAACTCATCGACAAGCCAACAAAAGAAAAATAGCTCCATATCGTTACTATAACCCTAACTACAAAATCGACTAAATCGCTTCCTAAAATGGAGCCGCATCAAAACAAGCTGCAAAATCGCGCAGAGAATTCTGATTTAATGGCATTTTACAAGATTCGAGGACTATCGAAACTCCATTTCCTTTTTGTAATTCCCATTCGAGCCGACCCTTAGGACAGGAAATAACTCTTGCCTGCACAAATATTATTCATTCCTCAGAACGAGACTTATTCATGTTTTCGCCAGCTGTGTTTGCCTCACGTGCGGTTGAGATACTCCTCAGCTCAAACATTCCATATCTACGCAGTCTATTCTCTCTTGAGGTTTTCTTTAAAACATACATAGGTAATACTTTTTTTATTACGTATGAAATGGTATTATGTCACAGAATTGTGCGACATTTGCAGCGTTTAATTCAGTGCAAAATGCATCCATATTTTTTGCCTCAAGGTTGAATTTAAACGGTCACACGCTGTCAGCCCGATGTGATTGAGCGTTAAAAAAGTTTAACAATTAGTTGTTTGCATCCAGTCAGTGACACTTTGGTTTGGATAAAAAAGATTGACGCTACAGAAAGACTGTTTGCTATGAACCTTGTCGCCATGATCAAGTAAATCTCTGGATTGTTGATTAGCGTCGCGCTATGAACCAATGCCATGACTACTGGCGCGACTTCATCGTTTTCAACTTTGGACAAGTGAGACCCCGAGAAGGCATCCAACTGTCCAACTTCCACACAACGTCAATGTGAGGACTTTTAAACCTCAACAGATATAATGTGCTTCTATGGGAAGGTTCGTTCACCAAGGATGACCCAACCGAGCTGTTATTGTTCTCCTCTGAATTGCATGCAACACC
>BMAO01012421.1:0-55102 GCA_019973975.1 Trichonephila clavata
AAACATAATATTTTTTGTCAAAGACTCTATAGCCATAAAAACCATCAATATTTCAATAAAGATGATCAACATCTTGCAACTGAATCTTCTTTCCAGATGCACTGTTGTTTAGCGATTCATGCACAATGTGTACAGCTTTGCCCTCGTGTACATATTAATAGTAAACTTCCTTTTCTTTAGACGATTACCTGAAGATCTTTTGGCAGATTCAGTCGAATTCATCATTAAAAAGTTTATAAGAAACAAGTATTTTTCCTAAAACTTATTTATATATACTATATGATGTGAAAAGCATTAACGAGCGAGCAAGAATCAGTAATCACTTTATCAAAACAAAGTAGAAGTTAAAGTAATATAAAGTTGGTAGAAGTTGTAGTTAATATATATTCAGAACAATAATAATAATATTTGAGGCTTAGATTCAAGCATTTGATTATAATTAGAATGGAAAAATAAGAAACAGAGAAACGCAGCTGTCACCGACCAGCTGTCACTAGTGGCATGACAGCTGTCATCGAGCCGCCAAAATGTAAACAATACTTAAATCACCTTTTCTGATATTTTATTTTTCTTAATAAAACTTCCGTTCTATTAGGAATATCTTCATGCGGTTTCTTTTAAAACGTTCAGAAAGGTTCCCTCTATAAAATAAAAATATAATGAAAAAAAAATCGATTTTTCCGAAATTTTAAAAGGTATAAGCCCCTTAATTCCCAAAAAAAATTCAAAATAAAGGTTATATTTACGATCTCATATCGTTCAACAAATTTCGAGAACAATTAATTGTTCCAACATTTAAATCTATAATTGATCTATTTTAGGCCGATGCGCCTGGTGGAAAAAAATCAATATTACTATTCAAAATAAGAGAGACATTGCAACAACCTCTCCCTTCGAAATCTAGTTTTATTCTGACTAATAAAAAATAGTGATTACACTGATCTAAGCAATAAATTAATAGCGAGCGCTCTGGCGCCCACATAGACAAAAAAAAAAGGGAAAGTTTTGCTTCATAACTAATTTAAAAAAATCAGAGAGAGTGTGCGTTTGTTTTTGTTATTTGCATATAAAAACTTCTTTACTTCAAGAGGCTGAGATTGGTGTAGACTTGCACTTAATTGTACTCAGCTTTTATAAAAAAGAAAAAAAAATCTTGCTGTAAAATGTGTCTTTAAATGATCAAATTAGGATAACATTGATTATTGGAAAAAACTTTTAAAGTACATAAATAAATAATTGAGAAGTAGAAAAAAGTTTTATAATTCTTAAAAAAAGGTATCAATAAAAACAATCAAATTTTTTGTCAAAATATGAGGAAATACAATGAAATAAATCGATATACAAAAAAGTTCAAACAAAAGTCATTTAAATTTGTTAATTCAAACGTAAAGATCACTTAGATTGGTATTTCAAGGTAAAATCACAATATAAAGATGCATATGTATTATAAACTTCTATATATTGAGCTATTGTTTAAAGCACACATGCATTAAAAGCGGTTAGAAGTGACATGAAAAACCATGCTAGAAGCATTCTTCTTGTGATTTGTTTAGGGTACACGCAGAAAACACGCACACATATATATGTATATGATGTTATTAATAAGACTATAATATAAAAATGACAAAAAATGAATTAAAAAACAGTAATTTAATTTTCACCACGTTGGAGGATTCAGTGAGTCTATTGAAAAGTTTCTCACTTTTTTCTCATTGATAGAAACAAGTAGGAAATATGTAAGAAAACACCTGAAGAAATTATTTGACATTTAGAATAAAAAAGTGCTGAATTTTTTTTTCTCATTTTTACCACTGGGTGTTTTACAGTAAATGTGGTAATCAAGACAAGTATCCGAATGGAAAATTAAAAAATATATTACAGAGAGAGAGAGAGAGAGAGATGTTAATATTTGAATAGCATTGAAATAAATTAAAATTTAAAAAAAAACTAAAGAACACGCTTTTATACTGAATCGAACTAAAAAGTAAAAAAAAAATTCTTAATAGAAGAATAAAATGATGAACGAGAAAATTAATGTCATTGGCGTAAAAGCGTGGGGTGTTCTATAAATATATCAATTGTAATAGTTTCTAACTTCTTTCAATTCCGAAATTTCACCCCACGCTTTTACGCCAATGACATTAATTTTCTCGTTCATCATTTATTCTTATATTAAGATTTATTTTTTTTACTTTTTAGTTCGTTTCAGTACAAAAACGTGTTCTTTAGTTTTTTTAAAATTATAATTTATTTTACATTTTTTAAGTTCGATCTACAATAAAAGCGTGTTTTTTAGTTTTTTAAACTGTCATTTATTCATTGTTTGATTATCCTTGAGTTTGATATTTGGAGGCAGAATTACGTGGCTGCTGGAATAAGTCTTGCTCTTCAATGCATATTAATGAAGGTCTGAAGTGTATTTATTCTCTCTGTTTATGGGGCCTCGGATGAGTACCGTATCGTTATACTAGATTCCGTCTCAAAAGATCGGATCAAACAAATAAAATGTGTGGTAAGAAAAAAAGTTCAAATTAAAAAAAAATAATGTACCATGTTTTTATAACGGACTAAAAAGTATAAAATTCCTCCTTTTCGTTTTTTCTCCCCTTCTTTTTTCACATTTTCATGCATTGTAATCCACTGCTGAGATATGGTCCAAATTTCAAGACTCTAGCTCATCGGAAAGTCACACAGTTTAAAATCAATTACAAAATTCCACTCGAACAGACATTAAAGAAAGCGAGTTAATAAAAACATGGTAATATTAAGTGTCAATCGTATTCTCACATCTTAAACGTATTGCTATAATGTTAATTCGTATCATCACTTCTAAGCGTATTGCTTTATAAAAATAAAAAATATTTAGCAGTTATAACATAAATTATTTTTTTCGCATCACAAGCCTTTTTTTTTTATTTTCATTTTCAGAAAGATGTTTATATTATAGTAAGAAATTGATAACATCCACACACCCTCCACTTTCTCACATACATAACACTTTTTTTTGTTTGCTTTATTTTTATAAACCACAAGTGTATTAATTAAAAACATTCGCTGTAGGGTTACACCTTTTTCTTTTAGTCGCCAAATCTGGAAATGTTATATAAAATTAGTTGCCAAATCTGAAAATGGTATATCGGATTAGTCGCCAAATCTGAAAATTGTAAGTGCAATAAGTTGCTATATCTGGAAGTGATATATTTAATTGTCGCCAAATCTGATTATCGTGATTCCTGACGATCCTGAAGAGGACAATGGAACAAAATTATGAAATTATTGTATTGTCATCGGTCCTTGACAAGTGTGCAAAATTTCGAATTAATCTGACCTTTTTAAGTGGGTGAAAATCGAGTTCCAAGATTCCGTTACATGCAAGTGAAACTTATAAAAGTGTGTTAAAAACGATAATTATCACTATCGTTTGGCGCACGTTAGCAGTATCTGCACTCTAAAGGATTGTTTTAGAATAAAAGCATTGCAGGTTTTGTCTCATTTGAGCAACGGTTGTTTTAAGAGTACATATGATAATTAATATTCACTATTAAAACACTAAGATTACTGTAAACGTTAATTAATTAATTATGACAAAAATATGTAAAATTTTTAAAACATTAGACATATAACGAACTGTAGAATTGATCATTATCATTGCTTGTTGCACAGTAATTTTATCTCTTCTAAAAAATTAATTTCGTTCAACTCTATACATGAGATATGACTTATTAAGCATATAAGAACGGGAAAAATTATGTGTCACATTATCAACTTATATGTTGTTTATATGCATTGTATGTTCAGCGACATTTGACGAAAAGTGGCAATCAATGTTGTTTTATGTTAGACAGTTTTGTGGTACACTTTTAGTTAGACTTCCGTTGCGATAAATCCCTCAGTTAATTGATCAAAGGTTGTAAGATATTTCAGTTAATTCAATGAAATGTTAATATAAATTACATAACACAAAGCACTAAAAACATGGCTGTACTTTCTTTTCTCCACTCAATTATTCAATCTCCACCCACTGCTTTATACTAACCAGCTATGAATGATAATTCTTCTGTATTCGTACTCAACAATAGTTAGAATCGTACTTAGGATTCATTAATGAAAGCAAATGTCTTAAGGAAAAACACAGATTACATTTAGAAGAATTCCGCTTCAGAACTCCGTTCATATCACCTGGTATCTGTAAGTTAAGGTGTATGGACAAATCTCTCATTAAAGCATCTGATTTTTTTTTAGCGTACGCATCAATAGAGATAGCTCCAATTCGAAACTGCTGCGGCAACTTGAAGATAACTTCTTTTTTCACAGATGAGATTGCCCCATAGATCATATGATTTAGAACGGCGGTCGAACTGCCAAAGAAGAAAATGAAGTCGCTTAAGGTTTGCCCAAGTTGTTCAACTGGGTTGAGAAACACAGAGATGACCATACTGATATAATATGGAGTCCAGCAAATGATGGTGACAACTGTGATCCAAATATATTTGATTTTGGTTTTTTGCGACCTTTCGCATCTGCCAATATCAAGGAAAACAGAAGCTCTTCTGAAGATACAGGATCTACCTGAAAAGTAAAATTTGGGTTTATTGCTAGTAAATAGTATGCATTTCATTAAAGATGTATGCTTACTCTCTATTCAGATATTTTATTTTAAAGAATTTTATAATCTCAACTACATGCTCTTACAGTACATATAACTACATTTTAAATTTTAGTTTAAATTTCTTTCCATCTTCTAAAAATTGTTTCTTCCTGAGAAGGATCATCTAGAAAATAATGAACGGTTTGGAGTAAATGAATAAAAACGAAACACAACACCAGAAAAACCTTTCTTTTCAAATACTGTGTACGTTATTTTATTTTTCAGAGCCAATTTTTCCAATAAGAGGTGTTAAAGTACTCACTATATTTGTGCGAATGCATATAGCTTCGCATGTTCATGTCCCATATCTTTGAAAACATCTATTATATGTCTGGTGCGTTTAAATCAGCCTGTCTCTCACACAGTGGGAAGCGGCTCTCCTTAAGGTGGATGATAATTCACCGAGTGAAGTGCGAACATATAAAAAAGTCAAAAATAAAAAAAATATTAATTTATTTAAAGGACGTAAAGCAAAACACATTCTGACATAATAAAAAAAATAAAATATTCATTGTGTGACGTATATGCGTCTCTTTGAGGTATCTGGGACTTGCCTCCCACGGCCGAATCAGTTTTTAGGAGAATTGATGACCACACGTGCAAAATCACCTGCAGTCGCTAATATACTACGACGGACGTATCTTAATAAGCCCCTGCAACCTTTGATACGGGGGGAAGCATTTCGCCACCACCGGATGTGGGGTGTGAAAGGGGACGTCGAGAATGGTCAACCGCAGATAGACCGCAAAGGACTGTGAGAGAAAGAAGTTGACAGCGAAACCCTCGCAGCAAACGGACACCAAAAATCCCTCCCTCCAATTATTTTGAAACTCTAAAACCATCTCATTGTGCAAAATTCTATATTAATGTAAATAATAGCTGTGACTTAATTAAACTAAATTATTAATTAAACTAAACTAAGCTACCACACCAGATCAACCTTGGCAACGAGTGGAAGCTGCGTGGTCTGCTGTACCCCAAAAATACATCCAAAGTCTCTTTGAATCAATGTCGTGGCGTGTGGCAGCGGTGATCTCCAACAATGGCTGCTACTCTGGCTACTGATTCTGGCAGGAACCACACTTCACAGGAGTCTATAAATTTAATTATTTGATGCTTGGTCAACATGTTATCTATAAAATAAATTTTATTGTGCTATTTCTTGTCTTTCTTGATGTTGCATTTACGGTGGCCAGCAGTGTAATTGTGGAACAAGATTGATTTTTTGGTCGATGAAAATTATCTATTAAAACATACGAGTAACATCCTGTGTTAAAACATTTTAATAAAAGATTCTGTAGGTATTTATGACACAGAATATTGTCTTTTTTGTAATATTACACGACAGCTTTTCATTTTAACACTAGAACGTCCAAGATTTTGATTACCCTTCAACGCGGTGTTATTTTGACACACACACTGCGATAATTGTAGTAAATAAATTAATAGCTAAATTAATAAAATAATTCTAATAACTAAATAATTGTAGGACTACAGTTGAGTAGCATTTCGTTTTAAGACTTTTTATAATATTTCATATAGTTATCATAAATTTTGACCCTCAATAACTTAAGAAACTGACGTTGATATTATGTTTCGTGAAGTTTGTTGGACATTTGCTTTGTCTCAAAACATTATAAGTCGCATAATTGCCAGGAATATTACTATTATGCGCTATCCATTTTGTGCCATTTTTGGCGACATATATATCAGGATTTACTGGAACATTACGAGTTGCATCTGATGGCAGTGGTAGCCTAGCTTTCGAGGTATCGGATCGTGGCTTTCATGCAATGAGTTCGAGCCCAGTATCACGAAAGACCGCGTGTATAGGGGGCGATACACGTTCAATCTGTCGAGAGTTTAAACGTCCTCCTGTTGGTGTAAGAGTTAGGAGAAGGGGCTGCCAGCTCAGGTATCGTCTTTTTCACTTAACCATGGTTCAAAATTAAGGGGACCGTCCCCAAAAGCCCTCGTGTAGGTGGACAGCGTGACGTTAAGAAATCCAGTCAATTAATCAATTGCATCTGCACTTTCTTCAGATTCTTCGCAGGTACTTTAACTCTATCTTATGACTTCATCGAAATCCTTTGTTGTTGTTGCAAATGCCACCTGTCTGACTTAGTCAGATCGAGGCCCACGAAATTCATCATGGCATCGGGCTAGATTGTGCGCCTATCGTTAGCCGTAGCTTTGTGCACCATGCAGGTGACAGTACAATTTGTCTCGGTTCCTCCCCAAATTTGAGGGAGAACGCCCTGGGAGTAGTCAGGGACTTCCCACCTCTCTTCCCCTTTCACCAACCTCACGAGAGGTTTTGCGGCTTGACAGCTATTTAGAGTACCCTCATGCCGCGAAGGCACTATACATTTACAAACATCCATGGCTTCTCCAGGATTCGTACCCAGGCCCTACGGCACAGCAGTCAGCGTCGCTAACCACTATACCGGATGGGCGACTCATCGAAATCTAAATTGAAAAAAAAACAGCTTACTACCATCCGATTCATTCTCAGAAATTTTTCGCAACAAATTAGCAGTTTCATAAGGGCTTAGAACTTTTCTACAACTCATCGTTTTTAGGGTATCTTCTCTGCACAAGATACAAAAATCGAATGATTTTCTGTTCATGAGCAGGTAAGCAAATCCAATGTATGGAAACAGACACAGCCGTTTTAGTAAAACTGACATATTTCCACTGTGAACCCAATAACACTGCATTCAAGGTCAATTAAATTTGCAATATTACTTCCTGAAGTTTGTTTTACTAAACGTATCTACTTTGTTTTGCAAAACCACAGCTAAAAAATGATAAATTGCCTTTGTGTCAAAACGAAACCAGTGGATGTTTTGGGTACATTTATATATCCCTCCCAATTAAACTCAGGCGACAAAAATTTTTTGTGTAATCACACTGAAAAATGATTAAAAGTCACGAAAAATTCCCAAATTCTCCTCAGAAATACAGAAACTTACTAGTTACATCTCGGTGTCCGACAATTAGACGACGCTCTGCGTTAAAAAAAAGTGTTCAATTTTGTCAAATGTTCGGTGATGTAATGTAATCTGAGGTTATATCCTATGCTCTGATTCAGGATCCATATTATACACTGATGTCCAAAAGTTAAGCATAATTGATAATTATGTGAATAAAGAAGGAACTGTAAATCAGAATGGCGAGAAACGTAAAATGCGAGTGTAAAATGGTTATAAAATAAGAAAGCCAATCAAAAGAATGATAATAATTAATTTTATTATGCAAAGTAGCAGTTTGAAGGGAAACTGAGCATTGCAAGGATTCACACTAAAAAATGAAAGAAAACAAATAAAATACTGATGCTGTAGTTTAATAAGGCGTGTGGTCACCTCTGACAGCCAGGCACGCTGCACAGTGATTTATCATACTTGCTATGATATGATGAATGAGTTGTGGGCTCAAACGGTTCCAATCTTCTTAGAGAGCTCTCTTCAGTTCTGTAATGGAGCTTGGTGGGTGCGAAGGGGCTGCAATTTGTCTCCCGAGCAAAGCCCATACATGCTCGATAAGATTTAAATCAGGGGAGTTCGCAGGCCACGACATGCGCTGGATGTTTTCCGTTTCAAGGAAGTCGTCAATCAGTATCGCTGGGTGACAGGGAGCATTATCATCCATGAATATGAAGTCAGGACGACAGCACCTCGAAACAAGCGAACATAAGGCTCAAGAACTTCGTCTCTGTATATTTGAGCAGTCACAGACCCTGTGTCAAAGTAATGGAGGTCTTTGCGGCCGTCCATCATGATGCCTGCCCATACCATTACTCCCCTTTATGGAAAATGATGTCTTTCCTTTATGTTTCTTGCTTCAAAACATGTTCCACGTTCTCTCCATATCGTTACTCGCCGAGAATCACTACTCAGACTAACCCGGGACTCGTCAATGAGCATCACATTGGCCCACTCTCCCACACTCCAATGTTGATATTTCAAACTCCAGTTGAAACGATCGCGTTTATGCGCAGACGTGAGGGGAATGGAAACTGCTGGTCTTCTGGGGCATACATGCCAGCATGATTGAGTCTCCTGCAAACAGTTTGTCTCAAAATTCGTATTTCTGTGGCGACTGTGAGAGCCGAACCCAGTGGTCTGGCAGTACTGCCCCTGTGACGTCGCGTACTTATTACCAGATATCAGTCTTGGCAAGGGATTATATGTGAACAAGATCCAACCGAAGGACTCAGCTTCATCTCTGATACTAAAGTAGAAAAAAAGAGTAATCAAAAACCAAAACAAAAAAGCCCACGGTCAAACCCGCAGGGAAAGTTGGGGGGGGGCGAAACCCTTTTCCGAGTTAAGGAGAAAAGTCAGAACTTCCCTGGCTGAAACGAGATCCGTTTAAACAGCACGTGCGTCACACTCAGCTGATTGCCAAGTGAGGAAAGGTTGCTTTCACAGGAGAGCGGTGGGTGGTAGAGGGTTGGTGCCTGAATCGATCTTGACTGTTGATGGTGGGTTGCTATGCTACGCTCTTGTTGAATAAAAGTTCTGTTGTAGCTTCGAGATGTATGATGCAACAGGTTCTATTTTTAGCTCCTCGTGTATGACCGAGATTGGAATGAATCTGGGAATGCCTGGAATGCCTCTGATTGACATGTTCTGCATGCGTTGAATTTGTAGGATTTTGTCTCTTGCCATGTTAGCCCATATTTGGCAGCCATAAAGGAGTGAGGGTCGGAGATCAATTTTGTAAATGAGAATTTTATTCTGGAGGGAGAGCTTGGATCTTTTTCCTATTATTTTTATGAGCTAGAAATATTTCTTCCAGTAGTTGGTTTTTAAATTTTTCAGATGCGTATTGTAACGGAGGTTGTGATCAAGGGAGAGACCAAGGTACTTGATGTTTGTAGACCAGGTTATTGTCCTATTAAAAAGGAGAGGGTAGCTTGGAAGACTGGGATTAGCACATCTGAACATGATGGCTTGAGATGTATTGGTGTTGATTGCTATTTTCCAGTTGCTTAGCCATTTTTCAAGGATATGGAGGTAGTTTTGTTGTGCAATTTTTACTTCGGATTCAGTCTGACGAGGATGGCAGCGTCGTCGGCAAAAAGGTGAACTGAAACGTATGGGTGGGATGGAAAGTCACTTGTATAGATGTTATAAAGCAGGGGGTTGATGAGAGAACCCTGCGGCGTGCCCGCTTTTATAGCTTCACTTGATGAAATAAAGTGATCGATTTTAACTCTTGATGGGTGGCTTGGAGGCTGGAAGGCTTAGATGCTGATCGGGTTTGAAGATGGTCCCTAAGACACATGTAATTTGTGTATTCCCCTTGTTTTTTGTTGACAGGATGTTGTCGGATTCCTAAGTTGAGGGGTCCCAACTGCCGGTCAGGAAAGTTGAATGGACTCATAAAATTGAAGAGGAGTCGAGAAATTTGTAACTTTGCGCTTGGTTCCTGACCAATGACGAGGCGAGACCAAAGGGCGTGCGGATGAAAAAGGGGGTAATTCGCCCCCACTTAAAAGGAGGAGCCGGGACATTTCTCGACAGATCTGAGATTAACAGAGTTTTTAATATTTGGTCAGACTGATCATACCCCAAGCAACACCCATCGCCATGCCTCCGTTTCAGATAAGTGAAATGTTTTAGTATTCTTATTCTTAAATTTTAATAGTGTTTTATTTTAACTTAGTGAAGTGTTTTAAATGTAATAAACAAATTTGTTTTAATTTAATCCGAGTAATTCATTAATTTGCGTTGTCTTTAATTATGATTTAAAAGTACTAACCACTATCATGATGCAGGCATTAGTTAAATAATCCAACCTGCGTAAGTCATAAGATGTTAAATTAATTTAGAATTAGGAGCGCTGCATTATCTGGTGCAGAGTGACCAGGATTCGAGGAAAATTTTTTTTTCCTTTTTTCGTTCACGCGAGAATTTTGTTGATGAATCTGGGCAATCGCTAATGTGTTGTGTTCGAATATATAATAAATTTAAGATTGTTGTAATTTTGAATACATTGGCGTTAACTGTAAAGCAAATTTTTTCCTCGCAAGTTTAATTTTTTTCCCCTCGGTAGATGAAAGGTTGAAAATTTTTTTCTCGCGATCCATATTGTTCTAATGTATTTAATCACTGGTATATTGGATGGAGATGGATTCTTCTCTTTTGTAAGAATGTCAATATAATTTTTTTCTTAACTTCATTCTGTTGAAAATTTTACCTTAATTGAAACTCGCCGGTTTTAGATAAAATTCGCATAATGCCTCGTTCTCGTCAGGCCAATCCTGTTCAATTACATACTACTTCCGATCGGTTTAGGTGAAACTTGTCATATGGATATTTTTGGTCCTTTAAAAACCACGCCTAGCGGGAATAGTTATGTCCTTTCCATGATAGATGCATTCACCAAATACATTCATATCGTCCCACTTCCTGATCTTAAGTCCAGCACCATATCTAAAGCTTTCTTTGATAATTATATTGTACACAGGGGCTGTCCTCATAAGTTGGTTGTCGATAACGCCACTTATTTTAAAAGTTCTGAGTCCCTGGAATTTTTTAGAGTCATGGGTATCCAGAAACGACATATTTCAACTTATTCAGCTCACGTAAATGGAAGAGTAGAGAAGCCAAATCAATCGCTGGCTAACATCCTTGCAGCAATCACTCATGACACAAACGACTGGATGAACAACTCCCTCACGCTATGTTAGCTTTAAATTCAGCAATTCACGAGGTCACTTTCACACTTCGCCTTTCTTTTAGAACACGACAGAGACATTCGTCTGTCGTACACATATCAAAAGAGTTCTGATACATCACAAAATACGTATGAATACGTCGAAAGACTTTTACCTTCATTAGAGAATATTTTTCAGAAGGTCCTAGACAATTTAAAAAAATCAAGAAGCATCGCACATCGCTCTTAGCTCAAAGAATACAAAGTCGCATCATTACGATTATCAGATTGGTTCTTTATGTTTTATCAGGACACCTAACCTTAAATCTAAATTGTCTCCAAAACTCAGACCCAAGTTCGAAGGTCCCTATAGAGTTGTAGAACGGTTTTCCAAAGTGAATTACAGAGTTCAGCATGTCCAGCATCTGAGAAAGAAATTTAACACGCATGTCAACCGAATGATTCCTTTTATAAAAAGATTTAAATATTTGCATTTGAACAATTTGGATGAAAATATAACAGTAGATACAGAGGTAAAAAATGTTTGTGAGGAACAGAGATATAATTTAAGGAATCGTGTGAATTCAAATATTTAGATTAAACTTATTACAGTGTTTCAAAAATAAATTAATTAAATTCATACATAAAATTTTAATGTTTACTTTGTTCATAGTATTGTTGACATTTTTTTTTATCGGAGAAGGGTCCATGCTTATCTTATAATACTTCAAAGATTGTTGTCGGGTGGATTGTAGGAATTCATTTTGTATCAATGAGAATTAATATTGTATTTTATTATGTTGGTACTTATATATATATATCAATATTATATACATTGATGTTTTTTATTTTTAAATTTGTTTTTGTCACTCATATGCTTTTGCATGTATGTTATTTCAAAATATATACTGTGGACACAAGGTACATGTCTACAATAAGTCAGGAAATATAGAGAAAGGTCTCTTGTATAACTCATAAAGTCAGTGAATTACTATTTTAGCTATGTGTGTAGTCCCACACATGCTCCATGTGTTTTATTAGTATTGTGATGTAGCCGCTCTCTTTTCCCTAATTGCTGGGAAAAAGTGGCCCGAATGGGCTCTGACCTCTGTTCCCACGACCATTCCTCAGAATCCGGGAGTGGGCATATTCCCCTGCCTTTGTGGAATTTCGGTTTCCCACGCATCCTTGGCAACGGCGGGACGTTGAGGCGGCAACCAACATTTGGACCAGGAATTTTCCCACGTTGGAGAAGCCGACAGACAAGGGACAAAGGGAGCCGAAAAGAGTGACCGAGAGCAACCTGGACTTTAAAAGGCGCGGGTTAAATTTTGAAGGGAGATGGAGAGAGAACCGCTTAGAGGCCTCTCGAGCGATCTAGCGAGAAACTCATGGTCTGCATCTGCGATTATAGTCGACAGCGAAGGACTTTGGCTGCTTTTACCCTGCATCTGCAATTATAGTCGACAACGAAGGACTTTTGGCGGCTATTGCCAATTACAGAGACTGTGATATCAATCTCGGAACGAGTGTTCTTAGTTAACCTTTACTCTTAATAAATTTGTGATTTTATAAGCTGATTGAAGTCATTACAGTATACTCATTATACGTATTTTGTTATTGTGTTTCATTTATTGGATGCATTATCGTTTATGTTTATTTCTGAACTTTTATTGCTTTCGCCATGATTGTACCTTATGATAGTGTAGAAGAAAGTAGCTATTTTGCCATTATTATTCTTAATTACAATTGTGTGTTTTATGAATTTTGATAATCTTCGAGATGGTTGTTTGTTTTATTCTGTGTTGGCCATCGCACTAGTAAAATTTTATTCACACTAAAGGAATTTCTATGATATGTTTCAAGTATAGTTACTAGTATTGTGTTCTTGTACTCTCGTTTTAGAATGTTTTTTAGTAGTTGAGTTTCAATTGTCCTTGAATTAGGTATTCAGTTTCGTCTTGTTTTTCTGTTTTGTCGATTTACGAAATTTTTCTCTCTCCCTCCGTGATGTACTACTCGGCATAAATGTAGATTGATTAAGTGAAGTTAGTTTTGATTTAGTGTTATTGGTTCACAATAAATTGTTGAAGAATATTCTTGGCCAAATCAATTAGTATTGAAGTAAATAGGTCTTGTGTTTATTCTATACTTATGAATTATTGTTTTGGATAATTAGTGGGTCATAGTAGGAATTTTTAGGATGAATGTCATTGTAAAAAAAAAAAAAAAACGGGAAGGAAATGTTGATTACATTTGAGTTAAGATTGTTCTTGATATATTTGAATACTGATGTGTATCTAATACGCTCTCGTTTGTCTGTTTGGAAAGAAGTTTCTTGTTTTTCTGTCATTTTAGTTGTGTTCAAATCGATCGGGTTAGGTTACTTATCTCGTTTATCGGTTAGTTGAAGCACTACAGGGAATCGTATTTACGAGTTTTGAATTATTTTTTTAGGGTTTCATCATTCTATTTTTTTTTTCTTAAAGGTCATTGCTTAGGTTTTCATGAAAATGTGATGTCAAAATTTTTTTTTCGTGTCGATATTAGGTTTTCATGGATTCGTGATGTCTCAAATTTTTTTTTGGGTCGACATTAGGGTTTCATCATTCAATTTTTTTTCCTTAAAGGTCATTGCTTAGGTTTTCATGATTATGTGATGTAAAAAAAAAAAATTTTTTTTTCGTGTCGGTATTAGGTTTTTATCATTCAAATTTTTTTCTTCCTCTTACAGGTCATAGCTCAGGTTTACATAAATATTGGATATGTCTACAAAATTTATTATTTTTTTTTCCGTCAAAAATTTTTTAAAAATTTTGTTTTGCTAGGGTTGTTGCTCAGGTTGTATCGTCTCGGCTGCTCACATTCTGTTACCGTTTTAAATTTTTTTTTCTCACGATCTTAATCTTCTTATTTCCTTTGTTGCAAGTGGTGCTCTGGAGCTGGAAATGGGAGTGCAGGTCTCTTTGGAGTCGTTCCAGTGCAGGGAATTAGTTTGGTTCGGTTCGAAATCTTTTTCATCATCGGGAGTCATCATGCATGCAGTCTGTGATGCCTGTCATGCGGTGTGGTTCATTGATTAGAGGCAACATCTCTTGTCTCTTTTTCTTTCGATTTGCATAGTGACTTGAGCGAGTCGGGTCCTAATTGTTTAATTACCGAAATTATCGTTGATAGATAAATTTTTTTTGAGTGGATAAAGTGATCGTTGATTGAGATATTTGTTTAATTACCGAAATTACCGTTGATAGATAAATTTTTTTGAGTTGATAAAGTGATCGTTGATTGAGATATTTGTTTAATTACCGAAATAATCATTGAGAGATAAAAATTTTTTTTGAGTGGATAAAGTAATCGTTGATTGGGATATTTGTTTGATTACCGAAATAATCATTGAGAGATAAATTTTTTGATCGTTGATTGAGATAATTGTTTGATTGCCGGGTTTATCGCTGATACATATAATTTTTTGAGTTGCTGAAATGGTCGCTGATCGAGAATTCTTGCGGTGTGGGAATGGTTGTTGAAGAAATATTTTTTTTATTCTCCATATTGTTGTTGAAAATTTTTGCGATTTTCAGGGAAATTATTGATTCAGGAATTTTAGTGGTCGAAATGATTAAATTGGTACGGTTTATCGTTAATTGATAGTCGAGTTATTTGTGTTGATTTAGAGTTGGTTTTCGAGTTAGTTCCGTTCGAGTGATAGTTATCTGTTTGTAGAGCTAGTTATTTGTTAGTGGATCGTATTGGTTATAGGGTTTAATGGCTATGTTGTTGGGAAATCAGTATTCGAGGGGCCGGCAGTCGAATTGGTGAATTAGTTATGGTAATGGGAATTAAATTTTATTGGACAAAATAATTTTGGTGTCTGGTGTTGGTGAAATGCGAATCGCTCTGTCCAGTGCACATTTAGAGCACTCAAGGGAAGGAGTGGAAGGATTTATTGTCAATTTTAGAAACAAAATTTTATGATCTTGTCTTGCTTAATATAATTTCTCACCTTCCAACAGTACTTGGAATATATGACAGTGAGTTGCTACACTGAACTTACTTGTGGGATTATGGTTGTGGGCAATCATATTTCGGCAGGAAACTCATGTTCAACCCTGGCACGTTGTAACTTTGGACGTACATCTTGATCACATGTACCTTCATTGTGTTCTAAAATAGTTAATATATATTTAAATTTCATAATATTGGTACTCAAGGCTCAAGGTGAAATTATGATTCCTTATGCTCATTGACCTTGACGTACGTTGCAATTTCTTATGCAATCATGCCATATTGTTATCATGTTGAATTTCGATGTTAGGTGATGCAATGTTGTGATGATTTCCTGTTTTTTCATTATACTCATAAATAATAATAATAACTTATCTAAACTTGTTCTCACAAATTGTTACACTCTCACACTGGAAAATAATTTTTTTTCTAATTCCTTAAAATGGTGGATATTTTTTGTGTACATTATAAGCTAATAATTTTTCTTCATCATGTCGTTCTGCGATGATCAGTGAGAAGGAGGAGTTGGCATAATTATACAAAATATCTGTTTAACTTTCATGCCAGACATCAGAAGTGTTGTGTTTTTCCAATTTTACTATGCATACATGTCGCGCCAAAATCTGTGCCACAGTAAATTTTTTTGTAAGTATTTACTTCTTGTATCTTTATATATATATCACTTATTTTGTATACATTGCATATTAATCACTGCTGTGTTGTGTGCACAATTATACTGTTCCAATGTTTTCGTGCGTGCAATTATTTTGTGCAAATTATGCGGTAGCCCAGATCTCCTCTTAAAATTCGAATTTTAGGAATATTTTTTTTCTTTACAAGTCGTTTTATTGCACTACATTTGCTTGGCAGAAACGGAGGCAAGGGATGACCGGTGTGGTATTCAAACGAAAGTTACCATCGGTCAACAATTCAGTGGGGAGAAGAGAGTGAGGGAGGAAAAGAAGAAAGGAAAATTGGTTCACGTGTTGTGTTTGTGGAACAAATTTCGCACTCCAAGTAATCTCTTTGGAAGATTTTTTTTCTCCAATTCAGGTCAAGCGTGGACATGACTCACGGACCACAGGAAATGACATTTCCCCCTTCGCCATGGCGTCAGGATGACAGGACAGTCACATTCATCCGGTTCTCCAGCTTCAAGATTTATGACTATCAACGAGACATCGCCGAAGACCAATGCTGTTCTACAGTGCTGGAGGCGTCGGCTACATCCTTCCAGTGCAGTGTTCCCCACCCTTCTTCAATTCATCAAGCGGCAGGACATTCGTGTCATTGATCCTTCACACTCACAACAGGAGGAGGTACTTCCGCCTTTCCTGCTGCACTTAACACTAAAGAGCTCAATCTCCCTCCTCCAAATTAATTTTCTCTCCTGCAGTCGTGATTCCAGGAATTCGTTGCATCAAGAAGTCATCCACGGCTCGTGGTTGGACGATTCCTTCTGTCATTTAAAATCCCATCTCAGTATTTATTTACGGCAAATGTGTTATATTTTTTTTCCTTCTTTTTACTTTCCAGGTGTTTCTGTGTCTGAAAGGGGGGGGAGTGATGGGTGGCTTGGAGGCTGGAAGGCTTAGATGCTGATCGGGTTTGAAGATGGTCCCTAAGACACATGTAATTTGTGTATTCCCCTTGTTTTTTGTTGACAGGATGTTGTCGGATTCCTAAGTTGGGAGGTTCCAACGGCCGGTCAGGAAAGTTGAATGGACTCATAAAATTGAAGAGGAGACGAGAAATTTGTAACTTTGCGCTTGGTTCCTGACCAATGACGAGGCGAGAACAAAGGGCGTGCGGATGAAAAAGGGGGTAATTCGCCCCCACTTAAAAGGAGGAACCGGGACATTTCTCGACAGATCTGAGATTAATAGAGTTTTTAAAATTTGGTCAGACTGATCATACCCCAAGCAACACCCATCGCCATGCCTCCGTTTCAGATAAGTGAAATGTTTTAGTATTCTTATTATTAAATTTTAATAGTGTTTTATTTTAACTGAGTGAAGTGTTTTAAAAGTAATAAACGAATTTGTTTTATTTTAATCCGAGTAATTCATTAATTCTCGTAGTCTTTAATTATGATTTAAAAGTACTAACCACTATCATGATGCAGGCATTAGTTAAATAATCGAACCTGCGTAAGTCATAAGATGTTAAATTAAAGTAGAATTAGGAGCGCTGCATTACTCTGAAAGCTCTGTTTTGGAGATAGCTATTGATGGTGTGGATTAGATATGCAGGGAATTCGAATAAGATAAGCTTGTAAACCAGCCCATCGTGCCAAATACGGTCGAAGGCCTTTTTGACGTCCAGGAAAACACCTCCCGTGATGTTTTTCGGCTGAATCCGTCAATGATTTGGTTATTCACCCTGAGCAGCTGGTGAAGTGGGGAAGTGTTTTCCCTGAAACCGTGTTGGACATCCGGAATGAGGTTGTTGTCGTCGCAAAGGCCTTTAATCTTTTGAGCAGGATCTTCTCGTAAATCTTGCCGACCGAACTTAGTAAACTTATGGGCCTGTGTAACTCTCTGATTCTTTTAATATTTCCCTTGTTTTGTGAGCACTGTAACGTTAGCTATTTTCCATGCTTTTGGGAAATAATTTAGGATGAGGCATTTGTTTATTATCTTGGTTAGGTTAGTGATGGCGTTTAAAAGGAGAGCTTTCAGAACTATGTTCTTGATGGCGTCTGGTCCCGGAGCTTTCTTAGGCTCCCTTCACACCAAACGATTCCGAGTCTGTCGTGATCACTCCAATTAGCAGCGATTCTGAATGAACAGAGATTCGCCTTCACACCGCCAAGTGGTCACGTGGCCGGTCATTCTTCCATCAGTTGCTGTCAAACATGGATGATGTGTTTTGATAAACGCTGTAATTTTTCGCAGGAGGCAACGGCGCAAGCAAAAGAAAAATAGGTTATGGATCCACGAGATCAATAGAAAAAGACCAGAATTTGGTATTTTTCATTATCTACATCCAGACCTTAGGAAAGATGAAATTAAATTCGACAGTTTTTTCAGAATGAGTGAGGAATTGTTTTCCATTCTGTTGGATCTGGTGGGACAAGAAATTATAGAAAGTCTATAACAGCAGAAGAAAGACTCAATTTGTCTCAGGTAAATACAATATTTTTAGTAATCTTTTTTTAATTTCCTTTCTAATGACTAATTACTTTTGTTTTTATCAGAAGTTTAATGCTCCTATATATATATATTAATTTCACAACTGTATCCTTATTAATCTATTTCCAAAAAATCTGAAATATATAAAAAATATATGCATGGCTTTTATATTTCCTCTGTTAGTATCAAGGGCAATTATAGTTTGACAAATGAAACAAATTAAAAATATGTATTGTAATTATATGAAAATACAATTGCTTTAACAAAATGTGTTTTAAAAAGGCATTTCCCGTTAATAGTAGCACACAACTGGTTTTTTTAAAAAATTATAGTCTTAATAATATTTTTTTTAACTACCTTTTCTTATGACTAAATACTTTTGTTTATTTCAGTAGAAGTTTTATGTTCTAAGATATCAAGCCATTAATTTCATAACTGTATTCTTATTAATTTATTTTCAAAATGAAATATATAAAACAAATATAAGCATGGCTTTGAGTTTTATATTTTCCCTGTTAGTATCAATTGTAATTACAGTCTGACAAAAGCAAAAAAAAAATTATAAATATGTATTTTAATTATATGAAAATAAAATTACTCTTAAAACTAATATATCTAATGTTTTAAAAAGGTACTTTTTTAAAGAATAGTTTTTACTCTGGTTTTTTTAATACATAAATAAAAATTTTACTCCTTACATATTTGCCAATTACTTTTTTTGTTTTGTTTTTATCTCTATATAACAAAATTTGAAATCCAAAGCTTAATTTTTTTTTAAGTTATCAATGGTATTGGTGTTATTGTATTTTTGTATTCTCATAAATATTTAATTTTTTTCTCTTCCAAAATTAAACAATTCTGTTTCAAACATCCTTCAGAAAATTACGCCTCCTCCCATATTTCATTAAAATATTTGTTGTTGTGTTGTTACTAATGCCACCTGTCTGACGTAGTCAGATCGAGGCCCACGAAATTTATCATGGCAACGGGCTAGATATACGCCTGTCGTTAGCCTAAGCTTTGAGCCCCCAAGAAGGTGGCAGTACGATTTCGCTCACACAACACGATAGAAAGCGACACCATTGGGACCCACTGATTTAACGAGCACGTTCTCCGTGTGCACTCGGCGAGTATTTGGTGGCATAGGGCATCGAACCCAGGCCTTCCGGTCTGGAGTCCGATGCTCTAACCACTAGGCTACCCACGGCCCATTAAAATATTTTTAAGTGAAGAACAAATTTTTCAAACTGAATAAAATAATAAATAGAAACTTTATGCTATAATCGCTAATACAATATAAAACAAAAATCAAAACACTAATTATTTAAGTCAATTTTTTATTTGAGCAACTAAAACGTTTTAAATTTGAAATCGAAATTTTCTGCAGGTGTTAATGTTTTCAAATACAGCAGCATACTTAATAAGAACATCCTATCTGTGGGTCGGTTTCATCGACCCTTGAAGGATTTATTTTTTTCTCCTCCAAATACTCCCTGACGCCTTTTCTGGAGTTCACTTTTTTTCTTTTAAAGCTCCTCTTAGGAGTTTTTAATACTATCAGTAGCATCCAGACTGCATAGAATTTCAGGGGAATAATTTCTTTTGACATAATGTTTTCTGTCGTCATCTCACGCATGATCTGCATAAAACAAGACTTGTTGTAGCTCAAATGCAACATTGCAAGAAGTACTCTTGGATTCCAAGCCTGGATCTAGAAATGACATCATTTCATAATATGATCATGTAGATTTCGGCTTTGCCCCAGATCCAGAGGGTTTATGTTTTTTGCTCCTCTTTTCCCTCATGTAATTTGATCGCAACTGATGCCACTTTTCCTTCAGTTGCTCTCCTGCAAAGAGAAAATGTATAATCAAAAAATGTCATGTTAGTAAAAAAAAAATTAACTCTTAGTTTCTTTGATCATTAACACATGTAACAGAATAAAAACAATCTTTATAGACTGATTATATACTATTATTCGTTATTCATACTTCTTTTTCCTTTATTTACAGATATCTCATCACAGGCCATTCCTTCACATCTTTAACTTTTTATTATCGTGTGGGACTGTCGACTATCCATGAAATAGTCAGAGAAACAACCCAAGCATTATGGAATGCTCTACAACCACGCTATATGGCAATTCCTAGTACAGATGAATGGTCAAAAATAGCTCAGGACTACAAATACAAATGGAACATGCCGAACTACATTGGCAGCATAGATGGGAAACAATGTAGCATACAGCGTCCATGCAATGCTGGATCTCTTTTTTTATAATTACAAAGATGTCCATTCAATTGTGTTGCTTGCTGTTGCTGATGCTAATACGTGCTTCACCATGATATAAGGGGGGTGCTTATGGGAAGGAAAACGTTAATTCCATATTCACCCAATTTGAAATGGGGAAAGCATTTAATGCATAGGAACTGAATATATCATGAGGGGAATTTTCATTGCCTGGTTCTGCACACATAACAGAAATGTACGTAATAGGTGATGAAGCATTTCCCCTTCAAAAGAACTTAATGCAACCGTTTCCCAGAAAAAATTTAGGTTTTGGCAAGAGGAATTTCAATTTTAGGCTCTCTCGCGCTCAAAAGTCAGTCAAGTGCAGCTTTGGGGTTTTGGCCAAAAAATTTGAAATTTTGGAATCCTGCATAAAAACAGATACACGCCAAAGAAATACAACTTTAAAATGTATTTGTGCATTGCACAATTTTGTAAAAAAAACAGCAAAGGCAGAGGAATGCAATTTTAGAACAGGGAGGAACTAGCCAGTCCCTCCCATTTACCTCTCAGAGAAGAGGAACAAATGAGGCAATGCATGCAAGAAACATACTGAAAGATTACTTTGTGGCCCCCGAAGGGTTTTTAACTTGGCAAAACCACACGCACAAATGTGAATTTTAATAAAGGATTCTTACATAAAATATGTGTTTTGTCTAATTTTTATTCAAACAAAGTGTTATTTCTTTTTGTTTTATAATAATATATCGTACAATTGCTTTCAATTTTTTCATACCTTTCTAGTTTTAATGAAATGTAACTGAACATTTTGCCTTTTTATTTTGATAAACAAATTTTTAATATTCCACAAAATGTGAATACATTATAGAATTTTGTTAAATAATGTAGTTTTTAGAATTATTTGTATACATGCAGTCAATAATTCGAAGTTGAAGGAACCAATGAAAAACTTTGAATTAATACGAGGTAGGGAAAAACTCCCAAAATACACGAAGAGAAATTTTTTTCTAACATTTAAATTGAAACTATGTAATAAAACAACAAGTGTGTACATTTGTATAAAATAATTTTAAAGTATTCTTAATAAGTGCATATACAATATAAATATTAAAAAGTCCAGTATTAAATTTTTATATATATATTTTGAACATTATGTATGTATTAAAAACAACTATTAAAAGAAAACGTACTTTATTCAATTAATATTTTTGACGAAAAAATCTGTTTTTTTGTTTTATGGCATTCAAGCTAACTTTGTCAATAGATATTTCTAGAATAAATGAAGCTTTAAAGCAGTGACACAAAAATGTTATCGTAGTCGATCTACAGCCAAAACGTTTCAGGGCTCAGTCCAGGAACTTTTGTCTCCTTCCTCGGATAGAAAATATATGATTTTTTATTATGTGGTGTTTTAAAATATTTTTGATATAATAAATATCTTATATATATTTTTTATTTATTTAACTATTATATGAAAATGTTATAAAATTATATATGTATTAGCTGACATGGCCACGCGTTGCTGTGGCTTTGTTATAATATGTTGATTTAATATTATTTTAAGTGTTAAGCTAATTTTCACTTATGTTTTTGGAGATGAAATTAAGTGTAAAGCAACATAATGTTTTAAATTTTTCTTTTTATCCGTAATCAAGTCTAATATTAGCATTACTTACAAAGCTGTTACGCAAAACATATGAAGATTTAATTTTATAAATAAGGTAAGCAACGTTGATTTTTTGCAATATTTAATGATAGTTTTATCATTTTATATTGTAGCAAAAAATAATTTTAATTTAATTAAATACTAATTGGTGCACAGTTGCTGTTCTGTATTAATCGTTTTTAACGCATTCTCTTCGGGTTCTTCCGCTAATTTTGGATAATATTCATTGTATGCGTTGTTTTACTGGAGAAATTTCTGTAAAAGAGTCATAACTTATGAAAAACAGAATTACTATTTAAAATTATAGAAAGTTTCAATTAGTTCATGGGGGAAGATAGCAATTAGACGACTTGATCTTAGTTTAAATCAAAGATATAAAATGTATATTTTTAAATTGCTCGTGTATCTAGGAATAGAATTAGGAGTCTTGTGATTCGAGCAGAAGGAACTTAGTCAAGTATTTGTATCAATAGATATGAATCATTAGTAAAAACTACAAGAATAAATTAAGACTGACTCGCTCCTAATTGGCATTTCAAAAACTGGTAGTAGTTGAAAGTAATTAGAATAAAAAATTGGGTTGATTTTTAGAGATGCTTCTTCATTCTGAATATCTTTATGGCAATGTGAGTGGAAGTTCATTGCATGTTCTAAAGATATTTTTAGACAGCCAGATACATTGATACACCAAATTAAACATTCCTTTTTATAATGGAATTGTTAATTTTAATATCGCTCCAATACGTTCTTTAACGCATTAAATATTACCTACTGTTAAAGAGGAGTGCTTGAAGGTCTTTCTCGTGTGATTTATTTGGTAAGATAATAATCGATTTATAAATAAAAAAATTATTTTTTAAATATAGAATAACGCTTTTCTGCTTAGAACTCTTTGCTTAAATTCTTAGTACATTACTCGGTCACAAAGAATCACGAACGTTGATGAGACTCTCTTTCTGAATATCGTATCATTTAGTCGTTTCTCCATTTAAAACATTTAAACTGGGTGGTTTTCTCAAAATAAAAATGTGGCCGCGGTATCCATGTGGTCTAGGCATCGGATCATGGCTAGCGTGTCATGAGTTCGATCCCAGTACCACTAAAGACCCGCCGTGTAGGGTAGCGATACACGCTAAATCTGTCGACAGCTCAAACGTCCTCCCGTTGGTGTGGTGTGGTAGTTAGGAGAGGGGGTGCCAACTCAGGTGTCGTCCGCGACACTTGACCATGGTTCAAAATTACGCGGACCGTCCCCAAAAGCCCTCGTGTAGCTCAACAGTGGCACGTTAATATTCACTGACTCAGAATAAAAATACGATTAAACTAGTTCACACTCCATTTATTTATATTCAATACTGCTAAGTCACTCTACCCTTAATGTTGTCAATTACCAAAATAAAAAAAAAATTCCAAAACACAAAGTTAACGAACAAACACATAGACATTCAATTTTAAACAAAGTAAAAGTAGAGAAAATTAAACAAAGTCTTAGAAAACTCGGAAGATCATTTAAAGGGGTAATCAATAATTGCAGCGATTTCAGTTTGTAAATGAAAATAAATTATGAAGTATTACTCAACAAAAGGACCTGCGACAAAAATCGATATTTAAACATGAGAAGAGACAAATTAAAACGCAAAGGATTATGCCCAATTAAAATTGGAGTATTGTATGCGATTCATGGAAAGCGGATTATTTTTGCCCTCAAAATCATCGTGAGGGGGAATTTTCTGTAACGGACGAGAAGTATCATCTCTTGCAGGATTATTTTTCAAGTACAACAATTCGCAGAGTCATGTGGTTTCTAAAACGAAGGCTGAAATATCCTTGTTTTTTTTTTTAATTAAAGGGAATTATAATTCTAATAAAAATATTTAAAAGTATAAAAAAAATGAATTTTTTTATAAAATAAAGAATCTGAGCTTAATTTAATTCATAACACATCGCAACTGATAGCTCTCTTTATTCTTAAAAATGATTTAATGAAAAATTGAAATCAGATAGTATTATTTTCTTTGGAATGTGTTTTATATACTGGGAATGTGTAAGCAAAATTCTAGGCCTTTCCACCAAGTTTCCTTTTTGATAGTTATGTATTTAAATCAAACATTTGAAAGAATTAAGAAATCGTTTAAATAGCTAACGATACGAGTTTTTTGTGTGTGCATTATTTAACGGTAATGGATTTAAATTAATATACGTTAAAAAAAACTGAAGCAGTATTGCTTTCCATCTTTATCACTAAATTAATTATTCAATAATAAAGTCGTACGTAGTCTGTTTTCTTGTGGATAAAACTAGATTAGTTTTTAAAGGCATTTTTAAGCTTATAGTATGTAAAGAATTGCTGATAAATAAAATTCACATTTTATTTTTTCATTCTAAAAAGTTACTTACTGCTAAAAAGTTATAAATATAATATTTTTTGTAATATATTATATCAAAAATGTTTTATTTCAGTTGCTTTATATTAATATTTTTACTAAATAAAGTAGTAAATTTTTCATAAATTATAAATCTAAACTAGAAATTTGAAGAAAGATCTTACCCCTGTGCAAAGACGAGTTTTACACTCGAAAAAGCATGTGCAACGCCGTGCTTAACGGAGGGGAAGAACCCTATTAGGAAAGAAAAAAGAAGTGAAAGCAAATTACAAAAAGGAATTTTATTCTCATAAGTAGAGAAATCATTCTCATCTCGGTGGCGCTAGCTCACACACACAGAAAAGTTTTGACGCCGGCAGGAAAAGTAGTTACAAGTAATTTGATTATAATTAAAGATAAAATTTAAATCAAAATCCTTTAAAAAGACCCTAATTTTAGATTAACATTTTATAATAATAGAACAGTTAAAGAAACAATTTAATAAACATATAAATAAGTTTATCACAAAATCTGCTGTTAAATATGGTTTATTATAGAGGTGTTTGAATAGTTTAAATAAAATATATTAAGAGCACGATGAAATTAAACTATCAACGTAACTCTGAAATTACTTATAAAGAAGTAAAACAAGTAAAAAATGATTTTCGAAAGTGTTTTGTTATTGTTTACATTAACAAAGTGAAGGGGAATCATGCTATAATGTGTAATTATTTTTCGAATGGAATCCTGGAAAAACACTTTTCTGAACAATGAATCTTTTAAAAATTTAACTCTCTACTTGACCTACCTGCATGAAAATTGGTAGGAATGTTTCTTTCGTGGAGTAAATATCTGCTACAAAATGAATTTCCGGAAATTGGACCCGCCAAGGGGTGTTGTGGGGGGTTATGAGGGGGAGATATGAATAATTATTCCAATTTTTAAACTATTAAGCACACAGTCTTGACTTTAGCTAAGCATATCTCTCTCATAGGGTAGAAATTCACTACATAAGGAGTTTCGTGAAAAACAACCCCAAGTGGCGTTGCAAGGCTTAAGAGGCGCTATAGAAAATTATTTACATTTTTAAACTACTGGACGTACAGTCTTAAAATATGATAATCAGAATCCTTTCATGTGGATTAGATTCTCTAAATAATGTGTTTTGTGAAAATCAACCCCTAGGTGACGTTGTGGGGACCCAAGGGTCGCTATAGATTTTTTTTCCATTTTTAATTTATTAGAAACACTCTCTTCAAATTTGGAAAGCAGATTCCTTTCATTGAGTACATTTCCGAAAATGGGTTTTGTGAAAACAGACCCCCAAGTGGCATTGCGGGGGCTCAAGGGGCGCTATACATAATTATTCCCATTTCTTAACTATTAGACGTACACTCTAGAAATTTGGTAAGCGGTTTCTTTTCGTAGAGTAGAAAACCGCTACAAAATGGGTTTTGTGAAAATCAACCCCGAAGTTTCATTTCAGGGAATTGAGGGGCGTAACAGATAAATATTTCCGTTTTTAAGCCGTTAGACCTACCAGGTCAAAATTTAGTAGGTATGTTCCTTTCATGGACTTCTAACAAAGAGGAAAACGAAAATCGAACCCTAAGGAGGGTTGTGAGGGGTCAAGGGGAGTTATAGAAAAAAATTTCCTGTTTTTGAATTGTTAGACCTACATACTTGAAATTGGTTAAGCATGTTTTCTTTTGTTGGATAGGGATCCACTAAGAATGTATTTGAGGTAAATCAACTTCTGGATAAGCAAGGGATTACTGGGGCCTATTGACAAACAAAAGTCATTTTTTTAGCTACAAGGACAGTAATAAAGGAATTTAGTTTGCATTTTTATTTTATTGAATTGAAATCCGTTAAGAATGGTTATTTTGGAGAACGACTCTCAACGAGATTACGGGGGTATTGATGGTAAAAATTTTGTTCTTTCTCTATTAGATTTAGACTTGAAATTTGGTTTTTATGTTTATTTTACGGAGTAGAGATCCACCAAAAATTGGTTTTGCAGAAATCCACTTGGTTTTAGGGTTACGAAAGTGCAAGCATCTTCCTTATCTAAATTTTAGAGATTATTAGGAAATACAAATTAAAAGCACTGTCCTTCTTTTTATCAGGAAGCGAGAGTTGCAGGTATAAGTATATTTTTTATTACAATCAAATTCCTAATGCTCTTATTTAGGTACCAATAATTTATGTGTGTGTATATATATATAAACAGTATATATTTATAAAACATCATGAAATACCCAGCAAAGTGGATAGTTAATGGCTAGTGTATATATATAAGTATTCAGCTATAGGAAATCTCTTTTTTTTGACATTTTTCCCCTTAGCTACATAAACTAAATTTTTATTCTCTGCCTAAATATACAATTGCTTCACTGGATGCATAAGAATGTGTTTTATAATTTAGAATATACAAGGACTTTTCAGAAAAGTTTTTGATTAATATTGCAATCAGACAAATGTTTATAATTATTTCTTATATGTAATACAGGTAAGCCTCCTACAACGCGGTACTTGTGCAACGCGTTTCAGATATTGAGTATTTTTTTCCATAACTTTTTTATGTTAATATCAACACGTCACTTGTGACGTGTAGATACTAACTCCTACAACGCGGCTTTTTTGAGGAACGTATCTACTGCGTTGTAGGAGGCTTACCTGTATCTTATTTTACTCGTTTATAAGTTCCAATAGGTTTATTCAAAATTTGAATGAATTATTAGCGATATTGCTGGCCATTCATAATTTAAACACTATAAAGGGAAGCAAATATGAAAAGATATTTACTGTACGTAAACAGTATGGCATGACGAAATAATGGTTAAATTTGCAAACAGCTTACGAATTTCTACTGGAGTGAGATTTGTAGAGACAACTATCACTTCTGGCAGAAATAACGACTCTTGTCGGCCGGTTAGGCATAGAGAAGAACTGGGCTTGGATGACAGAAATGAACCACTCAATCCATGCTGTTTCAAGCCTATATATATATATATATATATATATATATATATATGCCACACATCATCAGCCATATTTTCTGAAGAGGAGCTCGGGACAGACAGCTACCCATGTCCAGATTTTTCGAATGGGTGTCAAATCGGGAGACTGTGCAGGCTAGACAAAAATTGAATAATCCTATTTTTCGAGAAAAGTCAGAACACGACATGCAACATTTGATCTTACACTACTTTGTAGGAAAATGGCGTTTAGCTGGGCTCGAAGATAGGGAAAAGTCACTGGTTGTAAGGTGTCACAAATGTCCAGATTTGCCTTCCAATTACTGTCGATCCCAAATGAAGAATGGCGTGTCGTGACCCTGATGGCTTCCCATACGATCACACCACGTGCAGGGCCTCAATGCCAATACCCAATGAAAAAAGGCGACGAACTCTCTCCTCGGAACCTTCATACAAGTATACGGCGAGCAGAATACTGCATGCAGAACTAAAGTTAGTCTGAAAAGATTCTATTTTGTCACTCCTGTATCCAGCTTTCTCGTTTGGATCATCGGAATCTTCGTCTGAAGCCGAAGTATTGGTCGCCGTGTTCACTATCGACACTGCAGTAAACATAGGCACACCATACGAACAGATACGTGCTTGCCCTCAAACATGCCCATTTCCTAACAAATGGTCCGTGATGTGATTGTAGGGTTATACAGGGTCAAACTCATAAAATGTCTGTTTTACAGGGCATTCGTCAAGAGAGGGCGAGGAGATCACGGAGGTCCTTTTGTGTAACACTCAACAACCCATTAATTCCATATTTACATGACAGTGGTGCCACCCATCTGGTATAATGGCTAGAGACGCTGACTGCTGCGTCATATATATATATATATATATATATATTATATATATATATATAGGACTTGGATTACTATCCCGGAAAAAGAATGGATATTTGAAAATGCATAGTGCCCTGTGAGACAGGGTGTACTCTAATAACCTTCGAGCTGCAAGTCCTATCATATGGATGGGTGAGGGGTAGAAAGGCGGCACGCCCCTGACCACCTTAAGGGTATTTTTTGACAAAAATTGCCTGGAACCAAACATAATCATACGGTCATCTGTATTGTGCTCAAAACTATAGAGAACGACAGGCATATATATACATTTAGCCCTTCGTTGTGATGAATTTCGTGTGCCTCGACCTGACACCATCAGTCAGGTGGCCCTGACAGTAGCTGGATTTCTATGTGACGTGTTATATCAAGATGCGATACTACACTCTCAGTCTTCAAAATCTTGCCTTTACCGAGTGTTGACATTTGAGATAGTAAGCATTCCTTCTTCTTATTTGTGTCGTAATACGATATTCTGAGCAAACACCGATCTTACAAAGCGCTTTTCAAATGAGAAATCCACTACACGATTTTTATTTATGCAGCGCTTCAAATGTCGTTTCTCTCTCCTGCGTCGTCTGAATGTAATGCAATATTAATCATTTGAATATCCCTTCCTCTTCTCTCTAAATGTGACTATGAAGTTTGCCATGTCATTCCTTCCAGATGTAGAAAATTTAATTTCCATCAGTGTATATATTGATAAAAAAATGTGCGGAGTAATATAACAAATTTTAATTTAGGAAAAATCTACAAAAACACATTAAATCAAAAATGCATATTATAATTGCAGAGAACTATGTAGTAAAACATATAAAGAAATCATGGAATCTGAAATGGGTTTTCATTGAAACACAAATTGAGAGTTAAATACACTGATGGAAGCAATTAATGAAAAGAACGTGTGGTAATGGAGTTGGGTTCAAGTTTGTATAGAGTTACCTCGCTCTCTGAAGCTTGTAGCTTAAAGTCGTTTTGAAACATCGCAGCTAAACCCAATCCTTGTTTTTATAATTTTTTCTCGTCAATATGGCCAGTTTTCTCCGTCTATACGATGCCTCAACTTGACGAACAGTTGAAATACTATAAAAGCGCCAATCACAAGCTACCTGATGAGTTACTTCTTTACTAAGTTGCGTCCACTCTATGGAAACAGTTCACAGAGATAGTAACACTAATTCGCAGACCTGGTCAACCCCGGGAAAAGGCAACAACGCTGACTCAAGACCCTTATTTGAGACTTATAGACAAAAAAGATAGGGCCATGACTGAGACAGAACTATCCCGCAAACTGTACACTGCAATAGGACACATCCATTTCACGCTCAGAGATTTAATGTAGGTGGCCTATATGCCAGGTGCTCAGCATTCTATATCCCTTTGATAAGAAAGTCTAGAATGTTGCTGAGAACATCTGTCTTGGACAGAGGACGATTGGGGGTAGGTTCTCTTCCGTCATGAGTCGCAATTTAGTCTGGACAGCGACTCGAGGCGTTTTCTGACTTGGAAAGGAGCCGAGAGTCGATATTGGTCTAACATTGTCAAAAAAGACTACTATGGTCGAGGTGGTTTGATGGTCTGAGCAGGCATCCTAGAAGACTGGTATTCCGACTTCTAATGTGTAGAATAGAAGTACACTGACAACTCAGCGGTACAAGGACGAGATCCTTGCACGCTATTTTAGACATTTCCGTGAATCATACGTACCAAATTTCAAATTTATAGAGGATAGCGCATGCCCACATAGAGCTGAATTGATGGACAAATACTTTCAATAGGAGGATATTACAACTTTTTAAAAGTGGCTACTTGATGGTCGGGAGCAAAAAGCAAAGTTCATTTTCTCCATCATCAGCAATCCTTTGCCGCAGTTCATTAACATTTTCGATTGGTTTAAGTTAAACTTTTTCTTTCATGCAGGACCAGTAAAAAATAGAAGAGGCTTAAATCCAGTAAACGAGTTGGTCATGAATCCACCATTCCAATGACATGCAATACACCTTCCAGGGTATTCCATGCCCAAAAACTCCCGTACAGGATGTGCATAATACGCTGGCCATCCATCTTCTAGAAATGACATCTACATTGAATGGCACATCTTCCAGCAATACTGACTTTTCTATATATTACAGGAATGCATTTAACAATTTAAATTGGGTACATTTGGAAGAGTATAAAAATAATGTTTCTCTGACTTTACTTTTTAAATCTGATTGTTGAAAATAATATTCTGATTGGTTTAGTGTACATAATATTAATTTTTATTTTCTTAATTTATATTTAAAAAAATACTTACCAAAATCAAAAACATGATCGATAAGCAAAGATTGTCTTCATTTTTAATTTCTTCTTTACAAATACATGTTATTCATTGAAATTTAATGCAATAGTAAAAAGTAAGAATGTCCATAGATTACTATCGATATTTCGTGGTGTTGTGCTGATGGAAGTCTTTAGGAAAAAAAAGTTTCCTTATGTTACATTATTTTCCTCTGAGAAAATTTCTTAAACAACCTAAGTAACTTTATATTCAAAAATTTTCTAACATGTACTAAAGAAAAAAATTACTTTTGAGAGCTCTCCTTTATAAAAACTTACTTTACGTCCCCCCATTCTGACCATGAAAAAGAAATTAAATCCAATTTTCCTCACGTTTGTATTCTTAGCGAAAAACCGATTATTTTATTCCACATTACCTGATTTTACCAAATTCTATCTTTACAATCTTTAATCACTTATGTATATTCAATTTGAGGCTCACAGCAGCGAAAAAAGCAACAATATAATCCAAATCGTACAGAATTCAACCTCACATAAATTGTCCTCCCCTTATTCCTACTTATTTTTCCTAATTAAATTTTCCATAAAGAAAGAATGAACTCCTACAGAGTGGCTAATAAAACATTTCTTCCCGTTTCAATCATTCGACCCTCTCCCGCAGTAATCCAACAATCAATACTTGTCCATATTAACTTTTATCGCTACCCAGTTTGCATTCACACTATCCCTTTACAGAGGCTGAATGATCCTCAAGCATACCACAGGGCGTGTCTTCCCTTCTCTCCCTTTTTCACTTTGAGGTCTTACGCATGCGGCGTCCCATGATGTGTCCTAATTAGTATTCCAGACACAGACGTAGAGGAATTAGTGTTCTTTAGTTCTGCTGGCTCTCGACTTCCTCACAGGTCTAGTGACAGGAAAATCCTTGATGATATGGATATGTGAATTGGCAAAAGATGTTTGGCCAAGAAGTCTCCAAGTTTAATTGGGAATCGGAGAGCAGTAATATTATTATGTTAGGAAACAAGGTAAATATAAAATTTCATATTTCTTGATGCAACAAGAGGTTATCATTACATTTTAAGGAGATATAATTGTTCTGAATGATTTTCTAATTACTTAACTATTTTAATAGCCAATCTGTATCATTAGTTTTTGATTTTTACAGCAGCAACTTCTTTTGATAATAGAGAGAAATAGTAGCATAACAACTCTAATGATATTTTTATTGACTTTGAAGGACTGTTTTTTTTTTTCCTTACCATTTAAAATTGGAGGACAACGATACATGTAAAGATTCTTCATCGAATAAGTAATGTAGTAAAAATTAATTACTACAGCTTATAACTATATTATGCTTTTCATTGTTTCTGTAAGAGAAAAAGATTTTAAAGGTAGTATGCAAATTAAAAAATACTTATTTAATGTTATAGCTATAAGTTGATTGATGCTTAAAAGCTGCTAAATAGATTTCACGCTTGCAACAAATAACAACACAAAATTTCATATAATTGCCTTTTTATATATATTGTAGTTAGATTCATATAAAATTTAAATTACCTACACATTGATATTTTCATAAAGTAGAAAACTACTTTTTGTTAAAATTTATACATTATGTACAAAACTGTATCACAAAAACTAAAACATTTGCTCTGGTTAGAGAAAAAACAATTAGAAATATTCATGTTGTGTATAGTTATGAGATATACCACTGGGCAAATATTACTGGGCAGTCCGTATTGCAACACTAATAGAGGCGTCTTTTCTGTAAAAACTTGCATTTGAGGAATATTTTCTTCTTTTTTCACTCAGAGAAAAATTAGGATAAATTACACAGTTAAATAATTATAGGGTTACTTTTGATAAAACATTCTTCAAAATAAACATGCTGATTGATCAATAAAATATTAAGAGGATTTATTTTTAAAAGTATTACTTTCGAAATTTTAAAGATTATTGGTCTTGAAAGAAATAAGCAAGTTAAGATAAAATAGATTTACTTGGGATATATTTTGTTTTCAAATGCAATTCAACAATTTGGTGATAACTTTATTTTTTTTAAATTATCACTTAGTGTTTAAATGTAATTTTCTTTTCTTAACTTCATTTAGTACTGAATGTTTTAGAACTATAAGAAAAAGGAATACTTTTATATACAGAATGGAAATGTAATGCAAAAAGTGTGGATAAATATTTTAATATGTTTGCTAATTATATCTGACATTTAACATGGGGTTACAAAAAGTATTTACATTAATGACTAGAATCATAAACTGTGAAATCGGTTTTACATAAAAAATTTAATTAATGGATGCTTTATTCGAGAGTCTGGTAACTTAGTTTGAAATTATCCAAAAAAAAAATTGGCAGTTATAGAGACTGCCAATAGAAGTGAAAATTTAGAACTTTTAGTATTAAAATTTGAAATTTCATAATGTTTGAATTAAAATTATCAACATCAATCTGGTTTTCACATCTATTGACACTCCGAGCAACAACTAAATGCATGTTTATATGGTTTCTTATTATTCAACTGTATTACGGGCTGTACAAGATCATGGCAAAATATAAATACAATTCATTTGAAATAACAAGTAATATACAATCATATCATTTATGGATAGTATTTGTGTTTACTTAAATTCCAATGTACTTGATTTTTAACATTTTAATTGTTTGCATCATTGTCATCCTTAATTTCAACAATACTTAGACTTTTTGTACTTTCAATTATTTCATTTTGTTCTAAAAAAGATACAATAGGCTTATGGAAACTAAAGTAAGAAAGGAAAATGTTTGATTCAAATTTATCTAAGTATCGTTTAAAAACCACATCGATCGTCGTTTCATATTTTGTAGTACTGAGTTTTCGATCATTGGATATATTTAAATTAAGTGTTTCATTTAGAAACTAAATTAGTGGTAGATTTTTATCATCTGCAAAGTTAATATTGAAGTCACCACTTAAAATTATCTGTACATTATCATATATATATATATAGTTTTCGCAAAAACATTTTTCGAGTATTTCAGAACCTTTTGTATAAATCATCAAATTTTCGAATAAAAATTGTTGTATCTGTCGCATTGATTTTCCAGGCGAAATATAAACGGCAACCATTAATATGTATTGGCCATTCTCGGAATCGCAACCAGCAATGCACAACACAATGAACTTTTCACTAAATCCATTCAATTTCACTTATAAGATATACACAGCACTATACGTCAGCTGTATAGCTACAGATATACTGCTATAAGCATGTCGGTGACGCGAACGCACGAGATTTCACCCATCCAAAAAGTGTCTAAGGCGAACAGCACACTGCGCGTGCACCAGTCATGAGCATGTCGGTGACGCGAACGCACGAGATTTCACCCATCCAAAAAGTGTCTAAGGCGAACAGCAAACTGCGCGTGCACCAGTCATGAGCATGTCGGTGACGAGAACGCACGAGATTTCACCCATCCAAAAAGTGTCTAAGGCGAACAGCACACTGCGCGTGCACCAGTCATGAGCATGTCGGTGACGCGAACCCATAAGATTTTCCTCTACCAAACAGTGCCCAACGCCGCTGAAGAAGTTTTCACTACAATAAAAATCACCCAATGTACTAAGCAACTTTTAAATATCACGTTTTATGAATATTTGTCTTAACATGATTGTTTTGTTCTAGCATGAATCAGCCCCCTCCAATTTTTTTTAAAATTCTAGTTTTGCCAGTGTAACCAGAAGATGGTCGGCTTACATCAACACATGTATAAGTGACCTTGTCTTCTTCAGTGGTCAACAAAGTTTTTTATGGAACCCTAAGATCCATGAGGTGTTCCCGAGAACCCCGCGTTTTTTATAGTATGAATGTATCTTAAAATAATATTTTAAGTATATCAAAATGTTTTGGGTACTCTATTTAAAGAAAACTTTAAAAAAAGAGTACTTATTTATTATTAAAAAACATTGTGATGCAATTTAGTATAATTTAGTCAATAATAATATTAATTTGTGATCCATGTGCCACCTATCCACGCATTACGTTTAGCAATTGGGATATGTGCTTGCCTTTTTTTTTACACTAACTGCGCATGTCTATATCCATTGAAATTATCTGCAGTCACATTTCATATTCTGCGTTTAACCTGTTTTTATATTTTGTTTTTGAAGCCATTCGCATTGAGAATTTTTTTCCTTCTAAACAGATTGTTTTGCGTGTCATTAAATTGTTTGTAGCTGTATGATAAATTCCGTGTTTTTTGTATGAATCTGCTACCTATAATTTAGCGTCCGTTCTTGTTTACATTTATATTTTGGCATCGAATCTGTTTATATATCGATATAAGTTGTTCTCTCTCCTTCACACTGTAGGTCTTTCTCCATAACTAAAAAAGCTACATATTCTATTAGGAAACTACAGTTGGACCTCCATTTAATTATTCTCTATTTTGCGAACTTTTTCCTGAAACCAAGAACATTTTACTAATGAAAAAGGAATCTCTACTTACGAAGGTTCCACAAAATGAACCTTTTTCGGGATTTTGCGACTTCGTTAAACATAATTCCATCTGTATTTAAATTTGCAAAACCTTGTACAAACTAATATAAAATTATTTTGCGAAACCCGGGATAGTAGTAAGCAATATAATATTCACTTCACTTTCATAGAGTAAGTAGTAAATGTAAAAAAAACACGGTATATATATATATATGTTACGGTGAGAGAAACACCGAAATGTGGAGAATGTCGACTTTCGCCGGTGAATGTCAACATTCACATAGTCGTTTGGTGTATATGCGCAATATTCGCTAAATACCCTTATTTCTGAATTACACAGGTAAATGTCGACATTCATCATGCATTTTAATGGCAAATGTTGAACATGTCCGAGATTTATTTTTTTTCTCCGTAATTCAGTCGCAATAAATGTTTCGCCTCTCTTTCTGAGAGGAATGACTAAGAACTTAAAACACACAGTACATTCACAATGAGAAAGGAAAATAATAGAAGTAAAAAACTTACTTATTTATACAGTACGTTCTAAATGAGAAAAGAAAATAATAGTAATAAAAAACTTACTAAATTATGTGATTCAAATCCTATTTGTTGCAACAACTTAGACTTTATGGCACTTTGAATTTCACAAGAGGCCCTTGCTTTTACAACTGCATTTATTTGTGGAACACTTCCTTTTGCAATGACAGCGTGTATAGCCTTGGTCACCGCTTCTCAAATTAGCTGTAGCTGCTTCTCTCAGCGAAATTTCTTTAAAATAAATCTCATCTATAGAAAGTAACTTTTTTCTTTACAAATTACGAACTGATTACGTGTGTAAAGCTGCTTGAGGGTACCATTTTCATTTGCAAGTTTATAGAAGTGAGAGTCTTTACTGCAAGGGAGAAATAGATTCAAGCTCCCCTCTTTTCGACCTCCACCAGAGCATAGCTGTGATTGTCGACATACACCAGTGATATTTAGCTTAGCAATCTAAATAACAAATTAACAGGAACTGATACTAAAAAGTGAATGCTTATAACGTCAACTTATGTAATATTTGATAGCTTCTGCTTTTTGTAAGTCTGAATTCTTTATATCACCGCTGGGACCAAACGATTTAAATAATTCGTTCAGGACTGCGAAAATCAATCCAAATACACGATAATTTTTTTTTGTTTTTTTAACATTTGCATTTACAAAATCCGATATAAAACATCAATTTTTCTCCTTTCCAAATAGTTTTTGCAAAGGGCTTTTGTTTCACTAAAGGAATCATCTGCCATAATTTTTAAAAAAGTTATTCAGAAAGAAAAAAAAATCTGCTCATATTTACAATTATCATTCTAAATCAACAGCCAGCAATATGGTGCACATACAATTATCTATTTGATTTTGGAAGGATAAATATACTTCCCTAATCCCTACTTCCTAGCTTTAGTTCTCCTTCCACCTGCTCATTAATAGACCAGCTCATTTTCATTCAGTTTATAGCCTCTAGTATAAAATTACTTGTTGAATTCAGTTTGTAACGTCCCAGAGGACGTTGGTGTTCGGGGCTTCGAGAAAAGATTTCCCAGTCGCGGCAAGTCTTCAATATTCGCGGTTGGAACCAGTTAAAAATACGCCAAAATCTCCAAACAGCGAGTATCATTCAAATGTGGTTGTCCACCTGTTAGATCTTCTTACGTCTCGCTGCGTCACAGAGATAGAGTAAAAGAGGTAGAAATTGAGCGGCTCTCTGCAATATAAGAAAAGTCCCAAATAAAATTACACATTAAAAAAAATACATAAAAAATGTATTTGTAATGTTAGTTTTCGGCTTGTTTCAGATTAGAAATTTTGAACCAGTCTCAGAGTAAAATTTTTAGTGTAGTTCAAAAGATTAAAATACCAGAAATTTGTTAGTATATTAAATACTCAAAAACAGTTCCTTTGCATTTATGATTATTTTTTTAAGTAAACTTTACAACTTTTTAAAAACAATTAGTATGTTTTTTTAAAATTAGGAAATCTTGTTGAAAAACATAAAATAAAAATTGCAGAAATTTATTAAAGTAGTATTGAATAAATAACCTTAATTTTTAAAGCTTTTTCTCTCTAACTTTATTTATTAATACCTACTACGTTTATACTTTACTGTATGACTATTTATATATATATTTCATAGTTTTTACATATTATTTTTCTATAAAACTATTTTCTACACATGATATATATTTTCATATACATTATTATTATTACTATAAAACTTTTTATACATAATGTATATTTTTACATATATTGTTTTTAATATCTTTACCACAAAACTATTTTTGACTACTCTATGTAATAATGTTAAGGTAAAAATTAATGTTTTATTTTTACAGATATGCAAATAAAATGCTAAGAAATTAAAATATTTTTTTTTACTGAAAAATTTATTTCAATGAAAAATTATTTATACATTTTTCATTGTCTTTTTTAATTTGAGGCTTTGCAGATGAAAGATTTATAAAAAAAAATTAACTTCTTTGGTATTATTTCTTAAATATCTCCCTGGAATCGAATTATGCATGCACTGCTAATTTTTACAAGCAGCCTTTGACTATTTGGAAGACACTTTTTTATAGGAAAGAATATTCTTATCATTAACTCTTGAGACTTCCTAAATACTTTTTTCTAATTTTAAATAAAAATAAGATTTTACGAGGATTGATTTGATCATAAAATTTACTGTCGTAATCATAGAAAATTTACTGCTTTCTTGAATAATTTTATTTACACTTTTTAGACGTTTCATGTTTATAATATGTTAATCAATATTTAATTATTGGGAAATGCTATATCAGTATATTGTTTTAAGAGGAAGATGATATATCATTCACCTAAATGCCACACCACATTCCCAAAAGGGAGTCAAATTCAAATGTTATAATCCTTTGCGTTTAGTTTTTCACACACACACAAAATTTATTTACTCAAGTACAAACGTAGTTTTAATGTTATTCTTAAAAATGCAGTTATCTTTCTAATCGAAATTTTGGAAATAATTCTAAAAATGTTTATAGCTTTTACTTTTTTTTTTTCAAAAACTATCTCAATTTTATTATTTATATTAATACTATTGTAACTTTTAATTATTTAACTAGATTTAAAATATTTTATTTCATTTTTTAGTTAATAAACTATGGATAATTTGAGATTAATTCAATTTTTTATGGATAAAAATTCAGGTTTTGCATTAATTAATACTATTAAACTTACTTTATTAATGATTTTTTTATTCAGAAATAATTTTGATTCACAATCAGAAAAATTCCCTATCAGAGCTTGCTATAAGAAGTTTACATGCAAAGGAGAAGTCAAATAAATTTATATTGTAATTTTAGTCTCGCAAATGTGTCGCTTGCGTCGCCTCGCCTCAATCTTTGTTTAAAAGCTAAAAATGTACATACATTAGATTTCGTTACAAATACACTTTTTTAAATTTTTGATCTAAATAAAATATAAATTTATTTTAGTCTTTATTTATTTGAAAACAATAATCTGAGAAGTGGACCTATAATCGTAGAAAAACATGCTGTTGGCATTGAGAAAAAAAATATCATAATAAGGTTATGTGCATATGCTTAAATGAAATTAAAAGGAATGGTTAAAAGTTTTCACACGAAAGAAAAGTTTAATGGCTCACACTTGTTCTTAATTTTCATTATTTTTTTTATTACAAAGTGAGAACTTCTTTCGTGTTTTTCTATTATGCTTCAAGTTTACTCAATAGTCTGGCTAATTATTTTAAAGGAAAGTGATTCCTGAGTATCACAAGTCTTCTCTAGACGAGAAGGGAAGGGTTTTGTTTGTCTCTCCACTCGATGAATTACAGTGAGTCTTTGGGCATACAGGCTGCTTGCAGCCCTCTATTCCATATCTGATAGTCTTCGATGGGGAAGCGACGCGAGTGGATATCTTCTTTCTGCGTGGTACTGCATGGTGATTGGTGGAGAGGACTGGTCCGGTAGGCGTGCCTGTGGTGGACAATTTCTTGTCGTTTTCTGTGAAAGTTTTGCATTGGAGAAAGCTGAGAGGCTGCTCTCTGATTGGTTGCTGGATGGTGAGAATAGTGACTCCAATTGGCTGCCCAGGAGTCTCAAAAAGTTAAAAATGAGAGGGACTCCACTCGAAATCATCCCTCTTTTTCATAAACGCCATACTCTCATGTTGGGGCAGAAGGGGAAAGATCTGTTGAAAGTCCCTGGCACAGTAATCTACAGACTGTCCGTCATGATAGCTATACAAAGACCAGACTGCCTGTTTCTCACCCTAGCAGATAAGTCTTTCGCAAATCGCTTTCTTTCATGTGCTCACTTTATGCGTTTCCCATGTAATTGGATTTTCTTCTCCCATTAACAATGGCCCTTGGCTGGGCGTGCCTCATGCCTAAGGGTTTTCTAAAAATAGTGTTGCTTGAAGACTCTGCCGGGCTCAAATCTCTTTTTATGTAATGATGGCTGTGAAAAATCTCCAATTTGCTCATTGTCAATAGAAAACAATTAAAACAGAGAATGTATTTTCTATTGAGATTTACTTGGATATTTTAAAAGAAATCAAGGTTATAAATTTAAAATACTTTATAACTTTATTTGCCATTTTTAACTTTAATATGCATACCAATATTTGTTGCAGTTAAAATGAAATAGTATAGTTTTTACCCTACTCAGTTTGAAATCCTCTTTTTTTCAGTTTTGTTACTATTATTTAGTCAGAACTAGTTGCAACCTTTTAAATTTTATTACCGAAAAAAAAATTAGACACCTATTAAAATTCTTAATATTTCTACCTTCATACAATAAGAAAAAATCATTTTTTTTAAGATATAAAAATGTCAAATCCTGAAAACGCTAAACTGAGATAAAACTTGAATAATTAACAACACAGTTATTCGAATTTACTTTGCAGAATTGATATATAAATAAGCACACAAAAAAATACTTATGGGATGACCTACATTCTCTTCAGAATTTGATACTGTGTTAATATCAAAAAATTAAAATATTACAAAATTTGTAGTATGAAACTTTTGCACTATTTTTATGTATATTATCAATTTTTTACATTTAAATGTATGATGTTAAAAAATTCCAAAATAAATGAATTTGCTGAAATAAAATTAATTATAGTAATACTGTCCCTCTCTTTATTCTATACAACATGAAAAATTAGTTAGTATACATTTCTTAAACTTATATACATATATACTAGCTGACGCGGCCCGGCGTTGCAAGGGCTTTTACCGAGGGTATAACTTAATCCCCATGTTTATTTCCTCCTTTCTTTCTGACGCCAGCACATTTGTGTGGGTGTGACGCGTACGATGTGAGTGTATGGTCCGTGAGTGCGTGTCATGGCTTTCTCGTTTAACATTTTCCCTTCTCTTCACAAAATCAGCACTTCCAATATTATTTCTCGAAATTACTTTGACTTCTTTGTTTCTTTCCTCTCCGCTTAGCCCGGCGTTGCACGGGCTTTTACCAGTGAATAACTTAATCCCCATGGGAATTTCTTGTTTCTCTCAGGACGATAGCACTTATGTGTGTTAATGCGCGATATGAGTGATTTTTTCTTTAACTATGACATTAAAACTCCCTTTTTCGAAATTTGTTCTTCCGTTGGTGTGGTTATTAGGACAGATGGGTGAAAGCTCAGGTTTCGTCCTCGTCACTTGACCATGTTTGAAAATTTCGAGGTCCGTCTCTTAAAACCCTCGAATAGGCGAAGAGTGCGAATTTATAAATCACTCACTCCCTTTTCAATTATTTCGTTGCAATTTTTTAGTCCCCGGAAACGAAAATGTAGCCTTTTTTAAAAATAGTTGTATGTTGAAAAAAGACAGAACAGTAGAAATTTTTTGAATTACAAAATTTTACTACTATTTTAAATCTTGAAGTGAAATTGTGAGAATATTTTGAAATGTCCGGCACACGGGAAAAGTTTCATGCAATTATCTTTATAAAAGAAGAATTTAATTAATAATTGTTTTAAGTATTTTGAGTGTTTTGTTAAAATTTGTTCAAAAAAGTTTTTGTCTTTTTATTTTTTAAATCACTGATTCTAAAAGTTTTAAAAATCATTTTTATTTAAACGTAATGATTTTGTTTCATTTTAGAAAAAAATAATAAAATATGCAAAATATCATTGTTTTGTAAAAAAAAAAGTTTTTTTTTAAAATTCCTAAAAAAAAAATATTTCTCGGCATTTTATTTTTTTAATCACTTATTCTAAATGATCAATAAACTTTTTAAAAATCATTTTCATTTAAATTCATCTATATTTATTCATTTTAGAAGAAATCATAAAAAAAAAAATTATTATTTTATATTAATATTGATTAAAAATATTCATTTAGCAATTAATTGTAACATGCCAATTTAGTGATTTTTGATATATTAATAACACGCAATTAATAATGAAGAATTTTTTATTTGAACATAGCTTTTATTTTTTTTAAGGAAGTAATGCTTATTTAACTGAAAAATTCAAAAAAAAAATTTCGAAATGGCAAATTTTGCGTTTTTATTATGAAATTATATGTCAAAAAAATATTTATACATTAGGCATTATTTTAAAGTAAACTATAAGTTTTATGACAGAGAACAAAAATTTTGGTACTGATAAATATTTTAAATGAGTCTCAGAAATGTATTGAATACATTTTGTCATCTTAATCTAACATCTATAATGATTTAATTTTGAAAATTATCTAAAGAAAAAATGACGAAAATTGAAGCAAAAATAACTTTTTCACTCGCATTTTTTTTTACTTGCCAAATTTACTGATTTCCCCCTGTTTAAGGCAGAACTTTTTAGTGTAACCCTTGAGTTAGATGCAGTCGACGGTTAAACAGTTCAAAGGTCTTTGGCGCAAAACTATTTTTCGACTCCAAGGTTTGGCTAAATGTAAAATCGCGTATTTTTTATTAATTTTTTTATTTTTAGGGCATAATTTTTAAGTTAATGCTTTGAAACTTCACAAATTAATTCCAAAAATAAAGTACTTTAAATAAAAAAAAATGTACAAAAAATACGGTTTAAATTATTTTTCGCAAAAACGTTTTTTTTACGAAAATCACAATTTTTTTTTTTTTAATCCGTAATTTTTAAGCAATTTTTTCAATCTTCGTACAGATTTTGGATAATATTCTTTTACACACGAAAATAGCGTTTCGTGCGATTATCTTGATAAATGGACAAAGCTATTCGATGCTAAGTTAAAATTCTGAGTATTTTTTGAAAAATCTTTAAAAAAAAATTTTGGTAATTTTATTTTTTAAATGATTGGATGTAAAAGAAAAAAGCTTGAAGTTATTTAGTGTAGAATATCGTTTTAATAACACGAAAACAAATTCATACGCAACAATTTAGAATTAATTTTCATAAAAACGCATAAGTTTCAACCATTTTTTAAAAAACTCGTAAAAAATAGAAAATATGGTTATTTTGCAAAAACATTTATACCGTATCGTGCCGAAATGAATGATCTTTCTTATTCTGTAATTATTTTTTGTCTGATTTTAACAGTAAGAATTGGATGGCAATTTTAAGATGGTGGAAAACGTCAGATCACCGCTCGGCCGAAACGGAACGGAAGTTCTGCCAAGTAAACAACCGGCAGGAGTAAAACAATTAGGCGTTTTAAGGTTTTTAATTAATATATTTTTAACTAATTGCAATATCGGAATGAAAAATAGTTTTTGCCCTATTCTCAGACCTATTGAACATACGCACAAAATTTCATAAGAATCGGCCCAGCCGTTTCGGAGGAGTTTGGTTACAAACACTGTGACACGAGACTTTTATATTATATATATATATATATATATATATATATATATACTAGCCGTTACCCGCCCGCTTCACTGGGTATTTCATGATCTTTTATAAATTTTTACTGCTTATATATATGTATAAATTATTGATATCTAAGTCCTGCATTAAGAATTCGATTGTATTGAAAAATATACTTAGACCTGTAACTTTCGACTGTTGATAATAAAAAAAAAAAAATTGCAGAACTCATCTAATTTGTATTTTCTAAAAATCTCTAAAATTGAAGTATAGAATGATGTTTGCTCTTTCTTAACCCAAAAACCAAGTGGATTCTCGCAAAACCAATTTTCGGTGGATCTCTACTCCGTAAATTGAACATGCAAGTCAAATTTCAAATCTAAATCTAACAGAAAAAAAACGAAAGTTTTACTATCAATATCCCCGTAATCCCGTCGAGAGCCGTTTTCCAAAATAACCGATCTTAGCGGATTTCAATTCAACAAAAGAAAAATGCAAACCAAATTTCATTATTATAGGCCTTGTAGCTCGAAAAAGGAATTTTTTTGTGTCATTACGTCCCAGTAATCCCCTGCACCCCTCCGCAGAACTTGATTTACTTAAAATACATTCTTAGTGGATCCCTATTCAACAAAAGAAACATGCTTAACAAATTTCAAGTATATGGGTCTAACAATTAAAAACATGAATTTTTTTTCTGTAATTCCTCTTGACCCCTCGCAACCATCCTTGGGGTCAATTTTCGTTTTACTTTTTGTTAGAGGAACTCTATTCCATGAAAGGAACATGCCTACCAATTTTCAAGCAGGATGATCAGATAGTTTAAAAATGGAAATATTTATCGATTACGCCTCTTAATCTCCCGAAATTAAACTTGGTAGTTGATATTCGCAAAACCCAATTTGTAGCGGTTCTTTACGAAAGGAATCTGCTTATCAAATTTCAAGACTGTACGTCTAATAGTTTAAGAATGGGGATAATTATCTATAACGCCACTTGAGCCCCTGCAACGCCACTTCGGGGTTTGTTTTCACAAAAACCGATTTTTAGGGGGATTGAACCTATGAAAGGAATCTGCTTAGCAAAATTTGTGCGTCCAGTAAATTAAAAATACAAAAAAATTATCAAACACGCCTCTTGAACCCCTGCAACGCCACCTAGGGGTCTATTTTCACAAAACACATTTTGTAGTGTATCTCTATCCTATGAGAGGAATCTGCTCACCAAATTTCAAGACTGTGCGTCTAATAATTTAAAAATAGAAATAATTAATTTTATCTGCAATTAACCCCCGGCAACACCCCTTGGGAGTCGATTTTCCCCAAACCCGTTTTGTAACGGATATGTACTCCATGAAAGAAACATTCCTACAAATTTTCAAGCAGGTAGGTCAAGTAGTTTAAAAACGAAAATATTTATCTATTACGCCACTTAATCCCCCGCAACGCCACTTAGAGGTCTGTTTTCACAAAACCTTCTTATAGCTGATCTCTAATCTATGAAAGAAATTTATTTATATCAAATATAAAGACTGTGCGTCTAATAGTTTAAAAATGGAAATAATTATCTATAACGCCCCTTAAGTCCCGCAACGCTACTTGGGGACAATTTTCACGAAACTCATTTTGTAGTGGATCTCTACTGTATGAAAGAAATCTGCTAACCTAATTTCAAAATTGTACAATGAGTAGTTTAAACATGACATGGAAATAACTATTTATAACGCCCCTTAAATCCCTCACCCCCGCAACACCCCTTGGGGGTCAATTTTTTCTAAACCCATTTTGTAGCGGATATTTACTCCATGAAAGAAACTTACCTACCAATTTTCAAGCAGGTAGGTGAAGTAGTTTAAAAACGGATATATTTATCTATTACGCCCTTTAATCCCCCGCAACGCCACTTAGAAGTCTGTTTTCACAAAACCCGTTTTGTAACTGATCATTATTCTACGAAAGGAATCTATTTATATCAAATTTAAAGACAGTGCGTCAAATAGTTTAAAAATTGTAATAATTATCTATAACGCCCCCTAAGCCCCTACAACGCCACTTGGGAGTCGATTTTCACCAAACTCATTTTGTAGTGGATCTCTACTGTATGAAAGAAATCTGCTAACCCAATTTCAAAATTGTACATTGAGTAGTTTAAACGTGGAAACAATTATTTATAACGTCCCTTAACCCCCCGTAACGCCCCTTGCATTTCGAATTTCGGAAAATCCGTTCTTAGCTGATGTCTACTCTATGAAAGAAACATGTCTACCAAATTTCAAGTCTGTAGGTTGAATAGTTCCAGATATATCGTGATTAGTCAGTCAGTCAGTGAGTGAGTCACTTTTCTCCTTTATATATATAGATAGAAAAGTATCATTATTATATTATTCTATTTCCATTATGCTTATGGGTGTTTCATTAGATAGTTTGTGGTAACTAAAATAAGAAATGTAGATTTTGCAATATCAACATAAAATCAAAACATCATCAGAAATATAAAATGCAAAGATAAAACAGAGATTTTTATCATTCAATTATATGTTAACATCGTGAATTTAGCATAATTGAAAATTTAATTTTGAATGAAAAGTTCTTAATCTTGTAGAATGAACTATATGTGTTAATCTTCTTAGAAAGTTAAAATGTTTGACGAAAAATTTGGTATATCTTCAGTTGAGACTTGAGAAAAAAATACTTTCTGAAGTTTTATTTTTGTCTACAGAAGTGATGGAAGGAGACGATATATATCTAATATATAAATTTCTCGTGTCACAGTGTTTGTAGCCAAACTTCTCCGAAACGATTAGACCAAATCTTATGAAATATTGTGCGTATATTCGGTAGGTCTGAGAATAAGAAGTTAACTATTTTTATTCCAATATTGTGATTAGTTAAAAAGATATTAAGTAAAAACCTTAAAACGCCTAATTGTCTTAACGCTGCGTGTTCTTTTTTCCGCCTAGCGGTGAATGAACAAAGGGTGAAATTTTTCGGTTCTCTCGACGTTATTTAAACAGCCATCCGATTTTTGTTTTATAAATCAGACAAAAAATAATTGCGGGATCGGAAAGATCATTTCTTTCGCCATGTAACGGTATATTTTTTTTTCCTGCAAAGCAATGATATTTTCTATTTTTTAAAACATTTTTAAAAATCAGTTAAAATTGATGCGTTTTTATGAAAATGTTTTTCTAAATCGTTGCGTATGAATTTATTTTCGTGTTATTAAAACGATATTTTTTAATGAATAATTTCATGCTTTTTCTTTTTGAATCAGTTATTTAAAAAGTAAAATGCCAAAAACTTTTTTTCTACGATTTTTTAAAAAATACTCAAAATTTTAGCTCAACATTAAATAATTTCGTCATTTATTAAAATTATCGTTCGAAACTTTTTTACGTTTGTAAAATAATGTTGTCCATCTTCTGTGCTAAGATTGAAAAAATTCCTTAAATATTACGGATTTTAATTTTTTTTTTTTTGTGATTTTCGTAAAATACTGTTTTTGCGAGAAATAATATAAACATTCTTTTTTGTACATTTTTTATTTAAAAGTACTTTGTTTTTCCAATTAATGTGTGAAATTTCAAAATTTTAACGGGAAAGTTAAGCCCACACACAAAAAAAATTAAAACTAAAAAAAACTCTCAATTACGTCAAGGTAACTTTTTGTTTGGAAGACGGGAATGGTTGAGATAGTTTTGAGTCTTTTTCTGCTTAGTAAAAAGGGGCATTCTCTCATATCATTGCTATTTTGGGCATTACTCTCATTCATATAACGCATCACAAACGATAGTTTTTTTTTTTATTCTTAAAGATTTACTTATTGAAGAACAGTGGAATATAAAAAAAAAATTATCATAAAAAATATTCTGAAATATATTTTTATCACATAATATTATTTTCTTTTGAATTTTATACTGTAAATGTATAAATAAAGGCTTTTTATCTTTTTTTTTTGTAACTTATTTTTAATCTAACACTCAAAAACAACGCAATAAAGAAATAAACAGTCGTTTCAATAGGTAACGGTAAGAATTTTTGCATTAATTATATTTGTGAAAAATTTAATCGCATTTATACTCCGTAATCATTATTTTAAATAAGTTTATTTGCAATAAATTTAAACGTAATTTTTTTAAATAAAGTAGTATTGCTTCCTGTAAATTATTAACCGAAATTTTTCAATTGTTAAATATGGATTTTTTATAATTAGGATAAGAAAACCATCTGAACTAAAAAAGTTCATAATTTGCTCTTTTAAAATCAGTGATTTAATAAATTTATAAGTACCAAACATCATTTATTTCGTCACGATTCGGATTTTTTCCCCTACAAAACAGTAATATTTTGCCTATTTTATGATTCCTTCTAAAATGAATAAATATCAATGCATTTAAATGAAAATGATTTTTAAAAAGTTCATTGATCATTTAGAATCAGTGATTTAAAAAATAAAATGCCGAAAACTATCTTTTTTTTAAGAATTAAAAAAAAAAACTTTTTTTTACAAAACAATATTTTGCATATTTTATGATTTTTTCTAAAATGAATTAATATCGGTGTCGAACATTAAAAAAACATTCCACAATTTTACTTCAAAATTTAAAATAGTAGTGAAATTTCGTAGTTTGAAAATGTTAAACGCGAAAGCCATGACACTCACTCGCGGGCCATGCATTCACATCGTACGCGTCATACCCACACAAAAGTGCTGGCGTCAGAAAAAAAGGAGGAAATTAACATGGGGATTAAGTTATACTCTCGGTAAAAGCCCGTGCAACGCCGGACCATGCAGCTAGTATACATATATATATAATGTTTTGTAGCACTTTTTCACAATTCTGTTTTTTTCTCCTTGATCTTTATATCTGTGGTTGGGCATAGGAAATATAATGGATTGCTGTAAATGTGTTACTAGTTTGAGTAGCGATGAAGGCCACACAAGAGAAGAGGGCCCTTTTTAAAAATAGTAATATTAATAGTAATTAGTGTTTTCTTTTCAGATTATATTATTAAACTGATTCTGGAAATAAAAAATAAATTTGACAGGTATTTATTTAAAAAATTACAAATTTTTCTTGTAAAATACTCAATTTTAAAAGTTTTTTTAGTTATTTTCAGTAATTTCTGTTCCTTAGATTATTGAGAACAAAGTATGGAATTGAACATTTCAAATTAATTTTCCCTACTAAAAATTCCATGTTGAATTTTAATAATTATTTTTACAGTTAAACCTGGAAAAATATCAAAATTTCAAAACTATTAATTTAAGATTTTTAGAAAAAATAACTAATGCTCTCTGACCAAAATCCATACTAACCTTTAAAAAACATATATACATATTTTTATTCTACAAAAAATTTTCAACATTATCTCGAACAGAAAAAATCCGTCGAAGAAATAAATACTCAAAATTGAAAAGTCTGAGAAAAACACAGTTAAAATTTGTAAAGATATAAAACTAAAATTAATAATGCCTCTAAAAATCTAATTTAAAAAATTCTTATTATCTTAATTATGTACACTGTAACAAAACACTACTTTAATTAAATACGTTTGAGGATGTATATATTTTTATTTAAAAAAATTTGATATAAAACTGATAGCATTTGTAACGATGACAGTGATTAGTCAGCCTAATCTTAATATAATATTTTCACAAAAGTTTTAAAACACTTATTCAAATAATAATGATACAAACTAAAATTAGTACCCCCCGGGTTTGTACTGGTATTGCAATACCGGTATACTAAAAACCGGTATTTTGAGCCATTTGTATAGTTTTCAAATACCGGTATTCACAAGTCCAAATACCGGTTTTCCGGTTTCACTTAAATTGTTTTTTGTATGTTCAGGGATCACCAAAAAAGCAAAATAGTATACGTCTTAGTGTTTATGTAAAAGTGTTAATTATTGCCCCATGATCAAAATAAATTAGACAACGGGGAAAAAAGACTATTAATCTAAACTTAAAAATATAGAAATGAATTATTTCTCTGACAAAAAGAACCAAATACACTAATTTTAACTAAGTTCTATTTGAAAGTGGAATAACATATCCAAGCTCATCTGTCTTCCTTCATCCATTAACACATGTTCTAAAATGTTTCCCGAAATTAATTAGACTGTGAATACAAAGTTGCATCGTACAATCAAGAGGAGTTATAAGATATCTGAATCATCCAATGCCAAAACTGTCCTATTACAGCTGCATTTGCACTATTCGTATCTGAGAAACCAAGGTTGTGCTTGTGAAGAAAATGCGCAATATTTCGATATTTTCTAAATTGGTAAGTTTGTTTTTCACATTGTATAACATTTAAGGTTTTGAAATCGTTTTCAAATTTATCATATATATATTTATATATACTCATAAATAATAACCCATAATCTATACTAATATTAGAAAGAATTTGTTTCAGATATTCCGGCGAAATTAAGCAACCCATAAGTATGAAAATTGGCATGTAGAGTTTTTTTTGAAATTCGCTTTAGACTTTGTTAAAATTCAATTTTTAAGCGACTTTTCAGCTAAATCTGTACTAATCACAGAAAAGTTTGCGTGTTTCAGCTGTTCCGGCTAAATTCAGAAGCCCAGAAGTGTAAAACTAGGCATGCAGAAGCTATAGGTCGTTATGCAATTAACCTCGAAGAGTTTTTTTCGAAATTCGCCTTAGATATTTTTAAAATTCAATTCTTATGCGATTTTTCAGGTAAATGGAGATATGACGTCATCAGCCATGTCGAATCTTAACTTTGCGAAAATTAATGTTTCGAGCAGTTTTGGGGGAATTTTAGCACATTTTACTGCAAATATACTTATTTATGGTTGTATTTATTCGTTTTTGAAACTCTTAGTGGAGGAATTACATTTCTTTTTCCGAAAAAATCATCGTAAAAAAAATGTTTTTTCTAAATTTTATTTTTTCGATTGGCAACAAAAGTTTGACAACAGTTATATAACCGTTGGAAGATGCGGTCTTGCAGCTAAGCCTACTATGTATTTTTTTCATAACTAAATTATATTCGCTTAAAATACACTTTGTTTTGCTGAAATTTTGAATGATTATTCCGAACTATTTCTGAGCTTAGATTTGATTTTGTCGTTTCTTTTTCAGCTTCAAAATTTCTGATTTATTTTGTGTGTAGTCAATTGTATTTCTATTGTAATTTCTGTTTTGGTTTAAGGCAGCGTCACATTTATTATTCTTTTTTCATTTTGACCTTTATATGTATTCATTTGATTCTTCTGTATTGTTTCTGGTTTTTGATTTAACTTTGTCTCTTATCTTCCAGAATTTATGAATTTTGTTTGTTGTCAGATTTCATGTTTTAATTTTTTTTTTCTTACAGTAAATCTAAATTTAATTGGTTTAATATGCATATTTATAGTTTTTAGTTGGTATTGTTGATTGTTTAGATGTGTGTTTAGATGTTGTAATTAACACATTTATTTTATGAACTACCTTTGGAGGTAATTGTTATTTTCAATTGTTAATATGTTATTCTAAAAAATGACCCAAATGTTTGAGCTGTTGAACTTAAGATATGATATATCCCCTTGCCAAGTCGGTGAGGGCTCGCGCCTCTTCAGTTCTATTACACCAAGATTTCAGAATAACAGATTTTTATGTGTCTTATATGGGAAAAAATCAAATTTTGGTGAAAAAAGAGCCATTTTGACTGTGGTGACTCTACTACGTAAGTATCAGGAGAAAAGCAGTACCCTTTATCAAGGGAAGGAAATGTAGATACTTAGATTTTCTTGACCAATGCCACTGTTCAATATAACTCGCCAAGTTGGCACCGTTGATTTCACAGGTGTTGTACACACTAAATTGGCAACCATGTGTTTTGTTTCGATGTCTCTAATAGGTTGCGATAATAAGTAAGAACTGAAATATCGTAGGAAGATTTTTTGGTACTTATGCAATATTGCAACAATTGCCAACTCTATGAATAACTCATCAAGTTTGCAACTGCCATTTCCTATGTGTTGTCCGCGCTTAATTGGCTACCATGTGCTTTGATTCATATAATGCTATAATACATAAATACTTATTTTTTTGACCAAATTGTCACTCTAAAATGTTCTGATATTCAGGTGATGACTTAGCTTTATGCTATACATAGCCTAAGTACAACCGTAGATTGATAGTAAGACTAATGTTCAGTTTAACAAAAATAAAACATGTTAAAAAATCTCATATATAAATAAAATTTGTATTAGCTTTGTATTCTTCATATTAGCATCACCACAGCCAAATTGGCACTAAGCAAATCAAACTATATCCACCAAAATCTGACTAATTTTTTTTCATATAAAAATACGCAAGAATCTTTGTTGTTGCTTAGGACCCAAAAGGTTAAGACTGTATTCTGATAGGAAGATGCATCGGTCTTCCAGCTAAACATGTTATATATTTTTTCAATAATTAAATTAGTTTAATATGCATTGCTTTGCCTATATTTTGTATGATTATTCCGAACCATTTCTGGGTTTAAATTTAATTCGGTCATTTCTTTTCAGATTAAGAATTTTTTATTTATTTTGTGTGTAGTCAATTGTATTTATGTTGTAATACCTATTTGGTTTAAGGCTGTGTCAGGTTTATTATTCTATTTTCATTTTGACCTTCATATATATATATACATTTGATTCTTCTGTACTGTTTCTAGTTTTGCTCTCCAAATACAGTAAAGAGATATCCATTATCGAAAATCTGGGAGCGGAAGAAGAGAGTTCAGACAACCTGTAACTCAGAGTGGAGCAGTAAGTCATGGGGTTCAACATGGCAGTTTTATACGCTTTATCAAATGGGTAGTTGTTCAATTCATGATCAAGTGTAAATACCTTAAATCTATTTCAGTTGCTTATTATATAATGAACAGCCTGTCGAACAACAAAACTGGATAATGTTGCCTCTAAATTATGTGAATTCAATTTTTTTGCCTAACTTCAAATAACATAAATTACCAAACCTTCCAGATGGTTGCTGAATAAATTTCAGGTAAGAAGAAACTACACGTAAATCTATAGCAATCCACCTTGTAAATGGTCTATCCGTGATTTTTCCGTTAATCCTCCCGGGAAAAATTAATCTTTTTAACTGTGTTTAATTGAAAACCTTTCATGCTGAAGAAGACGAGACTTATGCAAATTAAAACTTCTATTTAAGTGTTTGCATTAGAGCAGACGATGATGGATGATGTTTGAAAGCGGAGATTGATGCGTGAATAAGATTATGACTGGAGGTCTAGTTCTGCAAGTTATCTAAAAATAATACAAGCAAGGGCACTCCAGTTATAAGATAAGTGCGTTCCTTTTTATGATAGTTAAATTAATCCTATAAGTGATTGCTCTCCAGGGTTTAATGTTTTAGTGTATTCTCTCCTTTTAATTGTGTAGTAAGGTTAAGTGAAAGCAACAATAAAATTGTGTTTAAATTACTAAGGCTGATCGGGATAGCTTCAATATCGTGGGCTGGGATTTACCAACACCAAACTCTATTTTCTAGCCAAAAGGTCTATCGCCAAGGCGTATCTTTGAGGGGAACCAGTGTGTAGTAACCATATGCGATATGTTTCTCCTCATGAGAAAACTCCGCGTAGTAATACATGCGTTTCTGATATTCGGCTTTTTTTAACGCTAATGTACTCTGGAAATATTACTAGTGCAGTAGTTTTAACGATTTCTCGAATTCATTCTGAAAAAAAAATGCTTTAATCAAAATCAGATTAAAAAAATTTATGTATTTGTCAACTAAGTAAAATTTTAAAGTTTTTTTTCAAAGCAGAGTTATTATTATTTAAATGAGGAAGTAAATCACATTATTTTTACAAATACATGACATAAATATCAAATTACTCGTATTTTTAATATTTTGCCTGTACTATGAAAAGTAATTATTTACCTAATCCAGAAATTACATACATCTTATTATTCTAAATCTATTATTTGTTTCATCTTTATCATTATCTTAATTTCTAAAGGAGATAATCACTCATGTTTTTCGAAAAATTCAAATACTTTAGCGAATTTTCCCTCTTACATTCATTCAGAGATGATTTATTATACTCAACAAATATTATTTCATACAGAGGTCCCCCCTCCCTGATAAAATAGTTAAAATATAGGAAGATAATATAAACTTGCAGTACGGTATTTTATTTTACCCATTTTATTACTTTTCATTTTTCCGTTTATACTTTTTCAAAAAAAAAATAAATAGTAATTTAAAAAAAAACTGTTGATATTGCATAAGTTAGTGAATATAGTATAAGAAAATTCATTTCTACTCCAGATAATATAATCCCTTAAGTAAATGTGAGGAAAACAAATCCTAAATTATCCACGTAGAAAAAATCTAGAATTCTTGACAATCAAAACATCATGACTCTTAGAAGATAAGATTTATTGAAAAAGGTGACTGTAAAATGATGTCTTATCAGCCCCATTTGATTTAACAAAAAATCGATTGAATTAAGAGTTCATTAGGGATATAAATATATTTATCTTACATTAACATAACAAAATGTTAGCACTTTTTAGAAAACAAATTAACACATATTAAAACAAAAACTCTAGAATTCGCTAATGCCTATTTGAAATTTCTTTATTCCTTATAATCCTACATGATTTTTTTTTATTATTGTATCAACTTAAAAAAAACCTTATTAAAGCTCTTGAATCATTTATTAAAACACTTTTATATTCATCAGTGTATGTCACATTTTATGCACACAGTATAAGATTTCATGTGTATATTTTATTTCTAAACAAGATATAAGATGTAAACATTGTTTTCAATGAAATTAAGTTATTTCCATTTTGTACAAATTATATTTTATTATTTAAACCATTTGCAACTACAATTGTACCAAAAATTATAATTGACGTAGTTTAAATATTCGAGTACGAATTTAAAATAGAATTTGCATTCAGACAATGATGAGGTGTCAAAATTTATATGTTCCTTAATTCATCATTTTCTAATAAAAGCTAATAAACATTTAAAGGCTTGTAAATCTCAAAAACTCAGAAAATTATTTTAAGAATATTTTATTTTTACTAATAGATGAACATTATATCAACTACAAAATTTTAGTGTGAAAATGTTGGAAAAAAAGAATGTGTTTAACTTTGTGTTAATGAGTGTTGACTTATCCCCTTGCAAAAGAAGAATGAATGTTTTGATCACCATGATTTATATTTTTTCAGAGATTATAGCCAATTTTTTAAAAAAAATATAGCATTAAATTTAGATTTGCTTATAGACCATAGCCAATAAAAATATGATTAATAGCATTTGGATGATTTCAGAACTTAAAATAAGAATAAGTAGTAAAAAAATAGTGATTAAAAAAATTTTTTTTGAACTAAATTTTTTAAAAAAAATTATTTTATTGGTAAACTGTTTTATTGTAAAATATCATATATAGCATACCATATTCAATTCTGTGATATTTAGGTAATAAAGTACCATTGAATTTTGAGAGCAATTTATAAAAGTTGTTATACTTAACTTTTTTTGTACTTATCAAAGAATTCCTTTTTTCTTTTGATTATTATTACTTAAAATATCAGAAACATTTTGGTTTTTATTATAAAAAAAAACAAAAAACTAGATACTTCTACTTAGTTTTTTAATATGCATATATACATTAAAAATAATATGCTATTTTAAATTTTTAAGAGGACGCTTTCTTTCTAAGTTGCATAATAATCAAATTTATATTATTTGAAGACTCTTACATTATTTCCTTGTATATATATGTTCTAAGAATAATAAAATCTTGATACTTAAATATAACGCTTTTTTTTACTAAATTCTGTCCTTTTTCTTTTCTTTTATTTTTTTGCAGAGTTTCTTGATGGCATTATTCATTCCAATATCTTGAAGAAAAACGTT
>BMAO01012421.1:56051-74462 GCA_019973975.1 Trichonephila clavata
ACATGCGTCATATTTAGTGACCAGGTGCTGAAAGAAAGAGGTTAGTCACACACTCACGAGAGTCCTACTGCTGAATTAATACCTAACTTTAGTTGAGGAGAGTGCACTATGTAATAAAAAAATGAGGCATGACTAAAATATGATAATTAACACACAAATATATAAAAATGCAATAAAATAAGGTTATATAAGCATGACTATATATAATAAGACTAGTATTCCTAAATAAATACTGTAAACACTCAGGCTAATCAGAAAAAGGTAAGCGAGAGAGGGCGTCAGCATTGTCATGGTTCTTCCCCTTACGGTATATAATATGCAACTCATAACGTTGCAAGGCTAGGGCCCATCGAGCTAATTTTGCATCATGCGGTAATCCTTTAGTCAAAAATGAAAGTGGGTTGTGGTCAGACACAACCTGTATCTGAGATCCGAAGATCCAACAGTCAAACTTTTTTAATGCACTAAGCACGGCATACGCCTCTCGCTCTATCGTGGACCAGTTCATTTGGCATTGGGTTAGTTTCTAACTGTAGAATGAAATCGGGTGTTCCATTCCATTTTCATCGTTCTGTTCTAGGCATGCGCCGACTATAGTAGTAGAAGCATCTGTATACAGCTGAAATGGGCGGTTCAACACAGGGGTATAGAGAGTAGGCATTTCGATTAAGCTTTTCTTTAAACATTGAAAAGATTCTTCAGCTGTGCCGTCCCAAGGAATTTTATTTGGAATATTCTTTTTGGTTAAATTTGTCAAAGGCAAAACAATAGCAGAAAAGTTCTTAATATAATCACGATAATAGCTTGATAAGCCAATCAGTCCTCGTAACTGTTTTTTGATGCGATTTCGTGTGCATCTTGCAACTTCTTTTGCAATTGTTTCAAGTATTCTTCAACAGAACGAGCAGCACTAGTAGGGATTTCCCTTTCTCCTGTCCAAAACTCTTTTAAAATGGTCATTGGTCCAGATGGTAGTCTTCCATAAACTAATTGGTATGGTGATACACCAGTCAGTCTATGAGGTATTTCTCTATAAGCGAAAAGCAAATATGGGAGATGGACATCCCACTCATTTCCATGTTTTTGAATATTTTTGTTCAACATGTCTTTCAATGTTCTATTCCAACGTTCAACTGCTCCCATACTCTCAGGATGACCCGGAGTAGAAAACCTAGGAGATACTCCCAGCACGTCTTGAAAAGCTTGAGTCAATTGTGCGGTAAAATTGGTACCCTGGTCCGTACATATTGTCTTTGGGAACCCAGTTTGACAAAAAATTTTCATCAGCACTTCGCAGGTAGTTTTTGCAGTAATATTCTTGGTTGGTATGGCTTCCGCCCACCTTGAGCACAGATCAATGGCACATACGATATATTCGTGCCCTCTTCTTGATAGAGGTTCTAACGGTCCGATGCAATCCACGCTCCACACTTCGAATGGATTGTTAGGTCTTACAATGGGCTGGATCGGAATTCTATCTCTGTACGTCACAGTTCTTCGTAACTGACAAGGTTTGCATGCTTCGCAATATGTCTTCACGTCCCTCTTTAGCGAAGGCCAGAAAAAGGAGTATTTAATGCGTTGCTTTGTTTTTTGTTCTCCTAAATGTCCAGCTAACGGAATTTCACGAGCCATTTGTAGAATTTCCTTTCTTTTACACGCAGGTAAGACAACTTGCTTGATTGGCTCCCCACAAACAACATCATTATGCATCAGCAGATCATCTTGTATTTCATATGCCTTTTCTTTTTTATTTGCTTGTTCCCAGACACTTATTAATGTTTCATCTTCTTTCTGAAGTTTTATAAAAGTACTTCTAGTCTCACTACTAAGATTGGATCTCACTTCGTTTTCAATGTTGACTGCGTCTGTCGACACTTCTATGTCAGAGTATGAACTCTCTTCACGTGTTGGGACTTCACAGACGGTTGAATCCCTAACCTCATCCATTTGGACTCCAACATCAATGACTTGTCTTGCATTCACACTGCACAACTGTATACTTTCTAAAAGGGCTTCATACGCGGTTTGACAAACTAACATATCGTTCACTAGTTTCTTTGAAACGGCACATGTAATTGGTATTGCATCATGCCATCCATCATCGATCTTTATATTAAATGTTCTTAAAGAAGCGACTTCACTATCCCCAAAAGCTGATATTAACTTGATCTTCCCTTCGCCGGTACTCTCAATGTCTTTAACTAAATCAGCTCGCACCCCCCCCCCGAGATTTGTGCTCCGGAGTCTACCGTTCCATCCAAGACGACATCTAAACACTTCACTTTTATAACTTTCAATTTATCAATATTCTCTGCAAGAAAATTACACGTTGATTCAGAAGCATCTATTTTCGCTGTTACAATATTCTTAGTGGTATCTTCAGCTTGCACTGCATTACTTTGAGCTTTGATTGGTGAGGAAAACTTGCTCTTTTGTGAGTCTTGTTTATTCAAGTTTTTATCTCGGCATGCTCTTGAGAAATGACCTTCTTTGCCGCAAGTGTAACATCTAGGTGTAATCCGGGTTTGATTATAACGTGCTTGATGACTGTTGTCATTGAAATGGTTATTGTATCTGCAATTGCCCATTCCGTCTTTATTTCTTACGTCTCTCCCTTCCAACTGATGTAGAGAGCTCCGGGTATTCGAAGGAAGTGTATTACGATACGATTTCTCTTTATTTATAAGTGCCACTGCTGGCCGTTTAGTTTTTCCACGGACATCCTCATATTCATCAAGTTTTTCGACTAGCACCTTTGGAGTTTTTATTTTAGCCCATTCATCGATAAAGTGTTCACGAATCTCGGTTGGCACCTTCTTCTTCATTTGGTCTGTTATAAGGAGATCTTTAAGGTCGTCGAATGTTTGAATACCTAAGCCCTTAAGCCATTCTTCACAAAAATTTCTTATCTCAAAATAAAAATCTCTCCAAGTATCATCGGGATTCTTTTGGTGTTTCACGAACAGCTGACGGAATTTCTCTGGACTCAACTTAAATCGTTGAAGTAATAGCCCTTTTACAAATTCGTAATCGGCTGCATTCTTTTCTGGTTCACGAGCAATAAGACCTACAATATCCGAAGGTAGAATACTGATCAGAGGTGTCACCCAACACACTTTTGGCAAATTCAGAATTTTCGCTTGACGTTCAAATGATACCAGAAATAACTAATATCGTCGGATTTCGAGTCAAACTTCGGCATCAGTTTGTGTAAATCAATCTTGAATTGTCCTGATTCTTTCACTTCTTTTTCACTTCCTCCTCCTTCCAACTCGATTCGTTTCTTCTGGTGTTCGAAATCCATCTCGTCCTTCCTCTTCCTTTGCTCGAGCTCGTCCAGTCTCTTCTGTTCCGCAAATTCTATATCTTCTTTTCTTTTTCTCTCAGCCAAATCCATTTCTTCTCTTCTCTTTCGTTTTTCTATAATAGTGTTTAATTGTTCTCTACAAAACTCCTCGTCGAAGTTTTTACTATTCAGGATAGCCTCTCTTAACTCAAATACTTTTAAACTAAGGACATCTTCTCTCTACCCCCATTTCCGTAGCCATAATCTGCAAGTCTGCTTTTAATCCCTTTCCTAAAAATGCCATCTCGCACCTTATTATAATTATCCTAAGCTAATTTGATAACACTTTAAAGTAGCAAAAATATGCTTAATTAATCAAGGTTGGTTTAATATTTTAAAAAAATTGTTTCGTACTTTTTTTAGCATAAAATTTACAAATTTATACCTTGGATGCTAACTTTTGCATATGACATAGAACAAAATGAAAAATTCAACCAAATATATTTGCTAGAATAATAATAAGGTATAGTGCCACATAAATATCTTAATTTCTTAGAATTTGTACTTCTAAAGATTTTTCTAAATCACAACAATAAAAGAAAAAATATCTTTGTTCATTTCACTTTCACAATATACCATCAACCTTTAGCAGAAATAAAAAAAAAATCACCATGATTTAAAACACATTTGAATATCTGACTCTTCATTATAAAAAAAATATATATACCCAACATAAAAGTTCTAATCAGCAGACACAATATCCTTAATAGTATTCAAAAAGAAAAAAAACACAGTTATTACACTTTGTTCCACAGAGAAAAAAAACACACACATAAAATCGAAGATTCAGCACAGAACCTTGAACTGTTTTACTTTTGCTTACTCAGCATTCGTTAAAATGGTAATGAGTCATAGTTAAATCTACTTCAAGTACAGCAAGGATGGATATCTTTCTCTTTTTTAAACTACTAAGTATTATATAACTGAGGAAGAGAAAAAAAAATCTTTTTCAAAATATAACGTGCATTTCACACCAAAAAAAAAATTTATACAACTTAATTTCTGCTTAATTCAGAAAAGAGATAATGACACTTAATTGTATTCAGTAAAATTTTTTAACACAGTAAATCATCCATCAATTCAAACTATGCATTATAAACTCTTCCATTCTTTTCCGGTTGAAACTCAACAAAATTTTATACTTTCACAACAATTATATGAACTGATGTTCAACTCTTACATAGAAATAAAAAAAAAATATCAATATTTCATATCATTTCTGATGAAACTAAAACCATACAATATCTGAACTGATGTTCAACTTAAATGAAATAAAAAATATATCAGTATTTCATATCGTTTTTGATGAAACTAAAACCAACCAATATCTAAACTGATGTTCAATAAAAATATAATAAATATATACCAATATATAATGCACTCTCTATAGATTTTATTCTACCAATAATAATTTTAATCTGTGAGTGTGGACTCCCTCTTACCTGGATTTTGACGAATTTTCATCCTGTAGACTGCGCCAATTCAACTTTTCCTCTTTTCGATCCCACTGTAGGTTCTTACATTAATTCATTAACGAAGAATTCATCACAACCAGGCATTAAAAGTATTCAATTCATCTTCAGTGGCGAAAGATTTTATTAAATTTTTAGAAGCCACACAGCACACACAATTAAAACCAATATAAAAAGTATACTATTATTAAAAATTAAAATATTTGCACACTATTTTTATATCTCAAGCTACAGGGTGTAGCCGACATCGCTTTCTCCGCCATTGTAGTTCTTCCTCCATTTTTTTATTTTCTCCCGATGGCAGCGCCACCTATATAGTTTTGTTTTGGTCCGGCGAATCTTACACACATCATATGCGACTACTGTAAGGCTCGTTTTTAAAGTCACTTTTATTGTGTTATTTATGCTTAAATAAAAATTCTTTTAGGAGCCATTCTAAAAGCGCAAATTTGAGGCGGTCTTTGATGGGTTAATTCAGTGCTTCTCAAACATTTAATACTAGCTGTTACCCGCCCGCTTCGCTGGGTATTCCATGATGTTTTATAAATATTTACTGCTTATATATATGTATAAATTATTGATATCTAAGTCCTAGCATTAAGAATTCGATTGAATTGAAAAATATACTTATACCTGTAACTGTCATCTGTTGATAAAAAAAGAGCAGAACTCATCTAATTTGTATTTTCTAAAAATCTCTAAAATTGAAGCATAGAATGATGTTTGCTCTTTCGTAACTCAAAAACCAAGTGGATTCCCGCAAAACCAATTTTCGGTGGATCTCTACTCCGTAAATTGAACATGCAAGCCAAATTTCAAGTCTAAATCTAACAGAAAAAAGCAAAAGTTTTACTATAAATATCCCCGTAATCCCGTTGAGAGGCGTTTTCCAAAATTACCGCTCTTAGCGGATTTCAATTCAACAAAAGAAAAACGCAAACCAAATTTCATTATTATAGTCCTTGTAGCTCGAAAAAAGTAATTTTTTTTTGTCAATACGTCCCAGTAACCCCCTGCAACCCCCCAGAACTTGATTTGCTTAAAATTTATTCTTAGTGGATCCCTATTCAAAAAAAAAAAAAAAAAAAACATGCTTAAAAAATTTCAAGTATATGGGTCTAACAATTAAAAACAGGAATTTTTTTCTGTAACTCCTCTTGACCCCTCGCAAACATCTTTGGGGGTCAATTTTCATTTTACTCTTTGTTAGAGGAACTCTATTTCATGAAAGGAACATGCCTACCAATTTTCAAGCAGGATGATCAAGTAGTTTAAAAATAGAAATATTTATCGATTACGCCTCTTAATCTCCCGAAATTAAACTTAGTAGTTGATATTCGCGAAACCCATTTTGTAGCGGTTCTCTACTTTACGAAAGGAATCATCTTATGAAATTTCAAGACTGTACGTCTAACAGTTTAAAAATGGGGATAATTGTCTATAACGCCACTTGAGCCCCCGCAACGTCACTTCTGGGTCTGTTTTCACAAAACCCATTTTGTAGGGGAATTGCACTCTATGAAAGGAATCTGCTTATCAAAATTTGAAGACTGTGCGTCCAATTAATTAAAAATGCAAAAAAATTATCAATAACGCCCCTTGAACCCCCGCAACACCACCTAGGGGTCGATTTTCACAAAACACATTTTGCAGTGTATTTCTATCCTATGAGAGGAATCTGCTAACCAAATTTCAAGACTGTGAGTCTAATAATTTAAAAAAAGAAATAATTATTTATATCTGCCCTTAACCTCCTGCAACACCCCTTGGGGGTCAATTTTCTCCAAACCCGTTTTGTAGCGGATATTTACTCCATGAAAGAAACATTCCTACCAATTTTCAAGCAGGTAGGTCAAATAGTTTAAAAACGAAAATATTTATCTCTTACGCCACTTATTCCCCTGCAGCGCCACTTAGAGGTCTGTTTTCACAAAACCTTCTTATAGTTGATCTCTACTCTATGAAAGAAATCTCTTTATCAAATATAAAGACTGTGCGTCTAATAGTTTAAAAATGGAAATAATTATCTATAACGCCCTTTAAGTCCCCTCAACGCCACTTGGGGGCAATTTTCACGAAACCCATTTTTAGCGTATCTCTACCCTATGAGAGGAATCTGCTTACTAAGTTTCAAGACTGTACGTCTAATAACTTAAAAATAGGAATTTATAACGCCCCTTAAACCCCCCGCCCCCGCAACACCCCTTGGGGGTCAATTTTCCCAAAACCCATTTTGTAGCGGATATTTACTCCAGGAAAGAAACTTACCTACTAATTTTCAAGCAGGTAGGTGAAGTAGTTTAAAAACGGATATATTTATCTATTACGCCCCTTAATCCCCCGCAACGCCACTTAGAAGTCTGTTTTCACAAAACCCGTTTTATAACTGATCATTATTCTACGAAAGGAATCTATATATCAAATTTAAAGATAGTGCGTCAAATAGTTTAAAAATGGAAATTATTATCTATAACGCCCCCTAAGCCCCTGCAACGCCACTTGGGGGTCGATTTTCAGCAAACTCATTTTGTAGCGGATCTCTACTCTCTGAATGGAATCCGCTTACCCAATTTCAAGATTGTACATCAAGTAGTTTAAGCATGGAAACAATTATTATTAAAGCCCTTAACCCCCCGTAACGCCCCTTTGCGTTTCGAATTTCGGAAAATCCTTTCTTAGCTGATGTCTACTCTATCAAAGGAACATGTCTACCAAATTTCAAGTCTGTAGGTTGAATAGTTCCAGAGAGTTCGTGATTAGTCAGTCAATCAGTCAGTCAGTCAGTGAGTCGCTTTTCTCCTTTATATATATAGATTACGACCCAATTTTCAATCATAATTTTTAATGCCCCCTCCCCTCCATACAATAACAACGTATTGAATTCAACAATGATATACTTCGATGTTAAAGCTACAATACGACTTAAATTAAAAACCGTATAAATTATCATGATAAGTATTAAATTTTGTATATAATTTAATAACATGCCCAAGAGGTCGCTGGTAATTATTAAACTTGTTCTTAGTATTACAAAGTTAATTATCAAATACATTTTGCAGTACTGATACATTTATAAGTGAATTATAACTGTTTAAATGTGTATTTCATGTTTTATTGTGTCAGAATGTATTTTGTTTTACTTCCTTTCAGAAAATTAATAATTTTTTTAAAAATAATCTTTTGTTTTCGACTTTTTGATATGCTCGCTCCCCCCAGTGGCGTAACGTACACCCCCGCAACCCCCACACTGCGGGGTCCCCAAGGCTTCTAGGGGGCCCAAAGCCTGACTGATGCTCTTTATGTAGATTTTCTCAAAATTCACTTTTGATTTTTTTTTTAAATCCAACTTTTAAGCGATTTTCCAATTGGCGATCTAACGTCATTCAAAATCAAAATTTTAACGCCCTCATTAGATATCTTTGATCCAATAACCAAATCAAAAAACATTTTGTTTGATGTACTGTAATCCCAGCGACGAGAGATCCTTTTCTTTAGTGGTGTTTTTTCAAACCTAAATTAAGAACAGATAAAATATAAGTCAGATGGAGAGTCGGGGATATAATGCTAGGAAGATAAAGAAATTCATCACTTTTATTATTATAGTGTACTTTACATTAGCTATAGAGAGAGAAAAAAAGATATGATTTATACTTTCTACCGAAGTAGAAGAGTAACTTATCGGCAACTTTAGTTCCCCCTCACCCTCATGTATTTCATTTTCATTTAGCGAAGTCGTAAATAACGTACATCTGTAACGCTTTTTTTCACGTGAAATAGTATTACGATACTTGGAAAACGATAGAGAGCATTTAAATAATAATTTGGTCAGATTTATGAGTATTCAATCAAATAACAAGCATAATGAGAAACGTTTCAGAAAATTGCTTTTATATAGAACAGACATCTGTATTTTTATATTCAATGCACTTAAATTTAGGGTGTGTTCCTTTTCTTTTTAAACATTTCCATCTCTCTTCTCGCTTTCATTATTATTATTTTTATCGGAATTAAATATTCTGGTTCAAAAACTGGTATTTTGTCAACAAGACAAGAAGGAACGCGACCCAAAAATGAGTGGAGGTGAAAAAAAACTTAGAATGTTTCTCAAAAACGAAAAATTCGAAAGGAAAAGGAGTATAATAATGCAAATGTGCAAAATTAGATAAAATTTTAATATCTGCAAGTACATAATCTTGTGCAAGTACTAGTCATTGTCATGCTAGTGAACCTGATTAACAAATCATGGAAATGAAAATTAATTCACAAGAAAAAAAAAACACAATTTCGGACACTTCAGCTAATAAGGACACTCTATCTAAAGAAAAGGAGTCGTAAAGAATAAGGTAGGCGATATCTTTTTTCTTTCGCAAGAATTTGAAAACGAAAATTATTTTACAGTTTTCGTGTCTGTCTTAATGTATAGTTTTTATTTAAGTTACCAGGTTATCTTTCGACTGTTGTTAGAGATAATTTCCATTTTTATTAATACCATAAATACTCTCTAAAGTTAAAGGTTATTTACTTCGTTTATTCAGACTCAGGTTGAATTTGTATTCAGTTATAAGTTTAATGTTTAAATATTTTTAGGTGATGTGTATAGGTACATTATGTTTGATTTTGTAATCCTTTGTAAGATCTGGCTTGGGGCCCAAAACCTGACCTTGCAAGGGGGGGGGGGTATTGTTTTCCGTTACACCACTGCAGCTATTAAATAGCTCATTATCCTTTTTAAGTAATTTTTATAGTAACTATACTAAAACAGTGAACGCAGACTTTTTCTACTTGATTATTGTTGGTATCGCAACAAACCTGTTTTTATTTTAAAAGATATGGGAAGAAAAAAAAACGAGTTTACTTTTGTTATTCTCAATACTTGAAATGAACTAAATAAAATATTTTTTTTTTTAAAATTTCAATTTCTGGTTTTTAAATTTTAGTTGTTGTTTTGTACGCAGTAGTAGATAAACGCAGATTTTTCCAAGCAAGTATATATATATATATATAAGATCTGGCTTGGGGCCCAAGACCTGACCTTGTGGGGGGCCCAATTATTTTCCGTTACGCCACTGGCTCCCCCTATCACGCCCAAGTAAGGTTATCCCCCCCCCCCCCCCCAGGAGGCGCATCCCCCAGTCTGAGAAACGCTGGGTTAATTCATTTTTAAAATCACTCACTTATTAAATATTGTCAAGGAAAAAAATTATCTTGTTTTTCCTTTCCCCCAGAAATTTTAGCAAATTCTTTTAAGACTTTTCGGACACAAATTTTTTTGGTTCATTACATGTCTATAGAACAGTAATCTCAAACACTGAATATGATAATTAGTTAGACTCTCTAAACTGTTATTATCTAACCTTACTTCTTTTTCTTGTGTTGTTAAGAGAGCACTGTTCGGTAAACCCAAAATTAATTTGGAAGAAAAATTAGAATTGATTAATATATTATTAGAATTGCTTAAAGAAGCGTAGAGAAGCAACTGATTTTATAGAAAAATGGGATAATAAGTTTCCTGTTCTCTTTTTAAAAAACTAAATAACTTCTAAAAAGATAGGATTGTTGAAAATAAATAAACACAAATGAGAGTTATCTCATTTTTTTGAAAAATGAAATTACTTTTTTTTTACTCTCAATCACGCAGTTGGTGAAGCTACTTATGTTTCAATAATTATATACAATTTTTAAATTTCTAAATGAAGTCAGTCACTTAAAATGAAAGTAGAAAAAAATCAAATCACTTCAACGGCAATACATAATTTTAGAATTAAAAACCGTGCTGCCATCTTTCCGTCAGCAACAAAGTTAAATACGTCGATTTCTATTCAGCGTAGGTATCTCGATACAATTTTACTGGTGTGACTAGGGGGGGATATAAATCTACAATAACGGAAAATTTTAATAAGATATACATTTTTGAGCAATATATTAAAAACAGTTTTAATTTTATTGGTCCTGAAATTTTCAAATGGTTCAAATAGGGAGGGGGGCGCATTTAAATTAAAGTAGTTTAATATCATAGAGTCCTGAGATAAAAGTATGACAATTAAATTATTTAAATTGTACTTAAATTGAATTTAAAGTAGTTAGTAATACAATTATTGTATTTACATTATTTACTATATATTTTTTACCTTAGATATGCCTTTTATTTGTTAATTCGTAAAAAAATCTATTTTTAAAATTTTTATTTTAAACGTGAATGAAATAGCTCAACAATTTTTTTAAAAAATGGCTATTTTGTAAGACGATGCACATGAAAAAGTTAATTAAATGTGGTTAGTATTAAAAAAAATCAATAATATTTTTACAAAGTTTGCCCTCGAACATAGTATATTTGAAGCCTGAATTGATTTGCAGATGATTTCCATATGGTCATTCCCCGAGATCTAAGTATTCCTTACAATGTCTTGTTTATGGAATTAAAAAAATTAAAAAGAATTTTGCATATAGATAAGGATAAATATACGCACTTATCGTAAGAAAAGTATTTAGGTGAAGTTTAATTAAAAAAATTAATCAATTAAAGCTATTTAGAATTTTGAATCTATCTTCGAAAAGATAGCACCGAACCCTTTTTCTGATTTTAACACGCTTTTATAAGTTTCATTTGTATGTAACGGAATCTTTGAACTCGATTTTTATCCACTTTAAAAGGTCAGATTAATTCGAAATTTTGCACACTTACCAAGGACCGATGAGAATACAATAATTTTCTAATTTTGTTCCATTGTCCTCGGGGCCGCCGCGTGAGGGTGGCAAAATTATTCACCGCACTAGGGCGCCTGGGCCAGGGGGCGCTAAAATTTGTAGAACTTTGAGTTTTTTAATTTAATGCTACTTAAATAAAAGTTGTTAATTATACACTTGCATTTTGCATGTTTCACATTTTCTAAGCAATAAAATGATATCTTATTTTAATTTTACCGAATGGACAAAAAATATCTAGAAATTATTTAGTGTATTCAAATTCCCGAAACGCAGTTTTTTGCTCTTCCGATGTAAACTGTTCAGTGAGAAGCATTCACATCTTGTTAAGGATGGAATTAATGATTGGTCACATTTCCCACATTTTGAAAACACATGAAAGCAGTGCATCTCAACTTAAACATAGTTCAAAATGCAGTGAATTCAAAATGTATTTGCGTAATTTATGTACCATTGATGCATTTCAACAAAGATTTTGTGATTCAGAAAATGTTTACTGGCAATCGGCTATTGAACGGCTTATTTATTTAATTCAACATTTATCCCGGCAATGCCTTGCATTTAAAAGTCCTTCGAAAGAGTTGTATCATAGTGATAAGGGAAATTTTTTGAAGTTGGTTGAAATCATAGCAAAATTTGATTCAATAATCGCTGAATATCTCCATAAAATTCAAACTTCTCAAAAGAAGAGCATTGCTCATTACTTAGGAGATCAAATTCAGAATGAAATTATAAGCATTATTTCAGAAGGAATTAAAAAGCATTAATTAAAGCAAATGATTAAATCGTCAGAATATTACTCACTAATTCTGGATACTATACTTGATGTCAGCCATACCGAACAGTTGACTGCTGTAATTAGATTTATTTATAAGAACGAGGAAACCAATAAAGCCCAAATTGAAAAACATTTCTTATGATTTCAATCTGTCGACGATACTACTGGACAGGGTCTGTTTGAATTCATGAAGGGACATTTTAAATCGTTAGAACTAAATTTTTCAGAATTACGAGGTTAATCTTACGACACTGGTGCTAATATGAGAGGAAAGCACAAAGGATTGCAACAAAAATTATTGAAAATAACTCGAGGACACTCTATATCCCTGCTCTGCCCATTCTCTAAATTTAGTTGTAAATTATGCAGCTAAAATTGCCTTCGAAACAGTTAATTTAGTGCAGGAGGTTTACAATTACATTTCTTCATCCGTAAGACGTTGGTCTATTTTGCAACAGTATGTTGAAAATCTGACTTTAAAGCCACTCTCCAACACCAGATGGGAAAGTAGAATTCAAGCTTTAAGACAGTTGAAAAACGATTTGGAGGGAATTTTGAGAGCGTTAATAAATATTCAAGAAGATCAAACAAGAGACATGTAATCAAGAATTTAAGCAAAATATTTGATTCAGAGGGTTTCCTGGATTAAATTCCTTTGTTCTATTAACATCTGGCACGATATTTTCAGTTTAGTAAATGTGGTAAATGAAATAATGCAAAATTCTAAATGTGATTTACAAATCGCGACTGATAATTTACAAAATCTTATATCAGCTAAATAATCGTAGATCAGATGAAGCGTATGAACATGCAATTGCACTGCAGGTATACGTTGCTGGACGATTTGGGGATGTATACTGATTTTCCACAAAGTCGAGAAATTAGGTTTAAAAAAAATATTTCAAGATGACAAAACCGACGAACCAATCAACAAACCAAGACACAAATTCAAAGGTTTAAATTTTACAATATAATATTAGACTCTTCTATTTCTTCAATTGCTGAAAGATACAGTCAATAAAAGAACATTAAAATTAATTCAAGGTAACTACACTGTATACCTAATTTTAAAAAATGGAGCGACCAGGAAATTTTAAAACATTGTAAAGAATTAGAAGAAAAATTAACGGATATTAAAATTTTAATGAAAAGGACATTGATGGATTAAATTTGTAAGAAGAAATAAAATATATGTGATATTTTAGTAAGAAGGATATATCTATTGACGGAGGAGGTATATATTTATACAATATTATTTACAGGGAGGATATGTCTCTATGACCAACTGACGTTTTTACACTCATGTCCATAAGTTAAGGATAATTCAGAATCACACAGAAATTGAACTCTAAAATAAAAATTTCACCTGTAGAATTATCACACACATCTTGAAGAAGAATATGCAAATTACAGGAAACCACCAGATGGCTCGGATAGTACGTCACAATGACGAGTGTAAGAGAAGGGTATATAAGGAATGGTGGCAAAGAAGAAAAATTCTTCACTAGCGCTTTAAAAGCCTTTCAGTGCAATAACCGCATAGTTATGGCACAAAGGAAGCATTTGGATGATTTTTTACGTTGTAGAATTATCGGACGACTGGAATGTGGACGTACCCAGCTGGAAGTATCCTAGGAACTTGGAATCGCCCAGAGGGTCATCTCCAGGCTTTGGCAACGATTCCAAGATGATGGTAATGTGAGTAGATGTTACAGTACAGGTCGCCCCCGAGTTACAACGCCGAATAAGGACCGGTATTTGGCAGTTACTGCCAAAAGAAACAGACGGAGCACAGCATCAGACCTATCTCGTCAGCTCTCTTCAGCTACTGGTACGACAGTTTCAAGGCAGACCGTGTACAGACGCTTAAGGCAACATTGGTCTATATGTTCGTAGGCCTGTCAGATGTGTTCCCTTAGCGCAACTCACTGTCGCCTGCGATTAACCTGGAGTAGAGAGCATGCATTGTGGACACCGCTACAGTGGTCTTGTGTGATATTTTCCGACGAGTCCAGGTTTAGTTTGCAGTCTGATTCTCGCCGGACTTTCATATGGAGAGCGCCAGGTACCCGTTACCACCAAGAGAACACCATTAAAGGACACCGTTACGGTGGTGCAGGATGGCTCGTTTGGGGAGGAATTATTCTTTGTTCCAGAACTGACCTGCATGTTCAGAGTGTAACGATGACAGACCACATCTATCGGGATGTCATTCTGGAACAACATGTACGTTTGTTTCGGGTGCCATGGGTGCTGAATTTCTGTTTATGGATGACAACGCCCGTCCTCACCGTGCAAACATTGTAGACGAATGCCTTCAATCGGAGGATATCACCCGTATGGATTGGCCAGCATACTCACCGGACTTGAATCCAATAGAGCATGTGTGGGATATGCTTGGCCGACGAATTGCAGCCCGTCAACCCCCTCCCACCTATCTACCGGAACTTCGGAGGGCATTGCTTGATGAGTGGTGTAATATTCCCCAAGATCATATTGATAATTTGATACTCAGCATGCGTAGGCGTTGTAAGGCCTGTATTGCATCGTCCGGGAGACATACTCCGTATTAACCATCATACTAACCATGTTATACTGTTTTTTGTAAATAGGTTCTTTTTTGAAATTTGCTCCAGGGAGTAAAAATCGCAATTTTTATTAATTATGTCAAACATATAGCATCTCTTTTGCTCTTTACCTTTTGTTTAATAAATAGACTTTACAAATAAATCAAATTTGTTTTGCTTCTGTCTCTTTCTTTGCCTGAACTTCATTATCCTTAATTTATGGACATGAGTGTAAATTATATTTATGAAAACAATTTTGCCGAAACATTTCTAAATGTTTCAATAGCTTTAAGGATTTCTTTTACCCTGCCAGTTTCGGTGGTTGCTGGAGAACAAAGTTTTCAAAACTTAAAATTATAAAAAAAAATTTAAAAAAACTACAGGCGATCTACTATGATACAAAGGAGAAATTATCAGACTTGTCAATTATAACCATAGAGAGCGTAATTTTGGATAAACTAAATATAACTGAATTGATTTGAGCGTTTGTAGCTGCTAAAGCTAGGAGAATCAATACTTGAATATATTTTCTTTTTATATTTTACTTAAAACATGTTCTATCATTGTATTTTTTTTAAATTTGTGAAATAATAAAAAAACAATAAAATAAATGTGTTTTAATATCATAATTTTTAAGCTTTTCAGTTCTAAAGTCAAATTTTGAATACTATAAAAGAGTATTTCACATATAATTTGTAGCTCTTTATAAGAGAGCAACAGAACCCTATAAAGGGGCGCCAAATTTCAATTTGAACACGGGCGCCTAATACCCACGCGGCGGCCCTGATTGTCCTGATCAGGACATCTGGAATAACGATTTTCAGATTCGGCGACTAATTCCTTATACCATTTCCAGATTTGGCGACTCGTTCCAGATTTAGCGTCTAAAAGATTAAGGTGCAACCCAAAAAATGAACACACTTGTGGTTAATAGAAGTAAAATAAACACAAAAAAGTTTCTCTCTCTTTATGTGAGAAAGAGTAGGTTGGGTGCGTCGCTATTTCTTACCACAAATAAACAATTGTCTAGTTTTTCTGAAAATGGAAATAAAAAAAAAAGACTCGTGCATGTGGGGAAAAAAAATTTATGTTCTAACTGCTAAATATTTTTTATTTTTTTAAAGCAATATGCTTAGAAGTGATTATACGAATTTAAATTATAGCAATACGTTTAAAAGGTGATAATACGATTGGCACTTAATATTTCTTCTTAAAACACTTTTGTTAGTTTGACCTGCATCTATAGAGACGGAATCTTTGAAATATAACGTTACGGAACTGATCTGACGCCGCCCCGTAAACGGAAAGAATAAATACCCTTCAGACCCATTAATTAATATCCATTGAAGAGAAAGACTAATTCCAGCAGCTACTATTTCCTCCTCCCCCGTCTCCAAGCATCAAACTCAAGGATAAATTCAACAATGAGTAAATGATAGTTTGAAAAATTGAAAAAAAACACGCTTTTAATATAGATCGGACTAAAAAATAAATTATAGTTTTAAAACTAAAAAAAACACGCTTTATAGTGAATTCAACTAAAAGTAAAAAAAATCATTAAATCATTCTTAATATAAGAATAAAATGATTGACGAGGAAATTAATGTCATTGGGTAAAAGCGTGGGGTGCTTTGTACTACATTTTTACACTAACTCAACATTGTGGAATAGAACTGGTAAGAAATTATAGCAATTAATATAGAGCACCCCACGCTTTTACCCCAATGACATTAATTTCCTAATCATTTTATTCTTATATTACGAATTATTTTTTTTACTTTTTAGTTCGATCCCCTATAAAGCGTGTGGTCGAATTAGGAAATGGTTCGAAATTTCTTACCTGACTCTTGTTGGTTTTTTAAACTCTAATAGGGAACGCCATCCTTTCTGTTACCTGCAAATAGTTACTTAATGCTTGAAAAATGAACTTGTCTGAAAAGAAATTGAATCTCGATAACAAAGAACGGCCACACCCCAACGAGTTTAAACACACACTGTTTATTTACTAACAAGAATATTACAACGGAATGCGCAGCGCGCCATCTGTGGACTGTAAGAGGAAACATACCGCCCCCTTGAAACACACGGAGGGGGTTTCTAAATTAATGAATTAACTTAAACATATTCAGTTACCTAACATACTAATGAATTAAGTATAAGAATTAATATACTAATGAATTAAGTTAAACATACTAAATGAATTCAAATATACAATAAAGTATACTTCTAAATTAATGAAATTAAGCATTTGGATTTACAGAAGAATAGATGACTACAACAATGCTAGAAGAAAGAAAAGGTTAGACATAGTTCACAAATGTTCACGTGTTTATAGGAAGTGGACAAAGTTTGGCAATTGGTCTCACAAGTTCACTAGTTTGTGTTTTCACCTTGACCACACGAACGTTACCATCCTTACCAGGGAACGTTTCTGTGACTTTCCCCAATTTCCACTGTAGTGGGGGTGAGTTGTCGTGCTTGATTAAAACAAGATCTCCGATATCAAGGTTCTTTTGAACGATGCGCCATTTCGATGTTGATTGTAGTAAGGTCAAGTACTCTGAAGACCATCTCTTCCAGAAATGTTGGGTCATTCTTGTAAGCAATCGCCAACGGTCGCATTGACGAAGGTCGTCTGGGACCGTAGGTTGTGGAATAGCTGTTAATGCTTTTCCTATGAGAAAGTGTCCTGGTGTCAGAACATGCGGATCATCTGGATTACTAGATAATACGCATAATGGTCTGGAGTTGAGGCATGCTTCAATTTGGCTTGATAATGTGGCTAGTTCTTCGAAGGTGAGACTAGTGAATCCAACAACTCTGTTCAAATGAAACTTAAAAGATTTCACTGTAGCCTCCCAAATGCCTCCAAAGTGGGGAGCAGATGGAGGATTGAAGTGAAAGGTGATGTTATCTGTTACCAGGAATTGATGAATGGCATCTTCCTTCATCAACTGCCTGAACTCCTTTTTGAGATCTCTGCTAGCTCCGTAGAAGTTGGTTCCTTGATCGCAAAAGATCTCTGATGGTTTACCTCTGCGAGCCACGAGTCGTTTTAGACAAGCAATAAATGCTCTTGACGTTAAGTCGCTAACGACTTCAAGATGAACTGCCTTCGTTGCGAGGCAGACGAAGACGCAGATGTAGCACTTGGTATTGCGGCTTCCTCTTCCCTTGGAGCTTCGTATCAAGAACGGGCCGGCGAAGTCAAGACCAGTTCGTTGGAATACAGAAAAGGGGCAAACTCTGAATTCTGGAAGATCTCCCATGATTTGTTCGGGGAATCTTGGACGATTTCTGAAGCATGGGATACATCTTCTTACTACTCTTCTAACTGCATCTCGAGCTGAAATAATCCAATTTCTCTCTGAGAGCTGCTTGGACAAGTTGCAGACCGGCATGAAGAAGTTTCAGATGATAATCGGGGATAATTAAGTTCACAACATGGTCGGTTTTAGGAAGCAAGATGGGATGCTTCTGCGATTCAGGAAGTATCGAATTTTTCAGTCTTCCACCGACACGAATTATTCCGAAGTCATCGTA